>JAPYZD010008075.1:0-14527 GCA_030522725.1 Ichneumoninae sp. B BG-2022a
ATCGAGAGCAGACACCCATCAGTCTCTTCGGAACTCCTGATTCTTACGGTTGACTATAGGGATACACCTCGAGCACAGCTCAAACACGATAAGTGGGTCAGGCAATTGTAAACCCCTATCGCGAAAGATTAACGCCGGAGTGTCGTTAATCTAGAAGGTGCATCCAGCGCGCAGAGCGCATCAGCGGTTGATAATTCAAAAGGACAAACGTGAGCATAAATAGAACTTTAATAAAGAAACTGAGGCACCAAGGGATAACATATAAATAGAGCAATATTAAACCAGCAAAATTAATCAAGCATTAAGAAAGAAACTAATCAAGCATAAATAGAGGAATTAATCAAGCAGAAAAGACAAAGCATCTAAAGATTAATAGATAAAGTAATAAAGCTCCGAATGAGCTTTAACCAAGGAGTAAATCAACGTCACGTCGAGCGTTGATTCGACTTGTCCTGGAAAAAGGAGAACTTTAATCGAAGGGTTCTGGTGAGCATTGTTATACAGTGAATATAACAATGCAACCCTTGTAAAACTCCGAACATATAAATACTTTGTTGAACATATCAAATATCTAAATCTCTTGTTGTGTAAATATACATTGTTGAATAAATATTGTTAATCCAATAAATCTACATCTGTACTTAACGTGGGTCCCAACCCTTTGCTGAGCACATCCCAAACTCTCCGAGCTAACGGCTCGCGCACAGAACCCAGACTAGCTACCTGAGTTCTGCAGCATAACATTGTTATGTCACAAAGAAGTATGAAGGAATCAAAATTTGATTCGTAGTAGAAAACATAAAGTTGAAAATGTCAAACAGAAAAAAATTAGCATTAAGTTGGAATGATGACAAGAGAATTATCTGTTCGAATGACATTGAGACTTTCCCATGGGGCTTTGCTGAATAATATATGTGCATGATAAAAATTTTGTTAATAGAGCAATCAGCTTATCATCCGATTTGTTGGACGAATACCTGGACACGTTGGGCTCAAATTAATGACAGTAATAACCGTCGTAAATTTGTGAAGTATGAAGATCCTGAAGTGGTTCCGAGGTGACTGTTATTTCTCAATGACACAATTTCAAGGGTCACGTGAGGAGTGGGCTGCAACTCGAGCTGACGGTATTAAAAGCGGTAAATTAGAAAAATGGCTATGTAAACGCGAACTTGGACTTCTTGCACCTCGTAAAAATTCGCAAAAAATACCATAATCAAGAATTTATAAATATACATCGTATATCACGATTGCCGAAGACATACCTGTATCTACTTACACAAGTGGAAAAATAGCCACTTGCCCTTGTAGGATAACTCGTGGTTGGATTTCTACGATTAAGAAATGTACATACAGAGAAAAAACATTGAAAATGGCAAAATAAAAGAAATTCCATATACAATAACAATTATTAATCTTTTCACCCTTTAATTCCTTTAATTAAAAAAATGGACATGTTGCAAGTGGTGTGAGGCATGACTCATGATGGTGAATCGACTTGCATTGTCACTTGAAAAGTGAGCTGAATATCGTTGAAACTTACTCATACGAAGAATATATGGGTCAACGGAGCAGAAAAAATACAGAATAAAAAAATTTTGGTTTGTAGTTTTATTAAAAAATTTACATCAAGCGATCACAAGGTTGGAGTAACCAATTTCGCAGCAATTTTACATTTTCTCCAGCGCAATTGATTTTTGAGTGATGATGCGGATATGTTACTATCGACGATCTTTCACGTAGCTTTACCAGCGATGGACAATCGAGATCTTCGAGGTTAACAATGCGCGTTGGCTCTCCGATGAAACTTGTCAACCAGTCTTTCTTCTCCGTTCCTTTCACATATATAGTACGAGCGTGCAATACAATGATGCTAATGATTCCTATCGCAGCTTCGTATGGTATATCACCAGAGTCCAAATGTAGTCCATGAAAGTTGCGTGTGGTCCATGCATTTATACACTTGTATTTCAGGTACGCCAGCCCAAGTACAAAGTGGTTGAAAGATAAACTCCAGTGGCTGCATTGTTGTATCATGAACAGAAATTATTGCAAATTCCTTCAAGACAAACTCGTTGATGGGTCTCTTGAAACCTTGAAGATCCACTACACACTCCATTTTTTTGGATTTGTCCTATCAAAGTCGCTTGTATTTCTTATGTGTAGCTTCTTGAAAGATTCTCAGGCAGGTGTGTCATGAAACTGAGCTAAATTTCGTTACTCTCTAAGATTTTATACCAACTTTTTCACCCCACCACTGACAGGGTTATATTCAACTATACGATCATGCAAGATCAAACAATACGCTGAAGTTAGTGCAGGGAAAGGATTGGTTGACTCAAACTCCAGACGTATATCGACTGGTCTTGATTTTAGAAACTCATTTTGGTTTGAACAATCGATAACAATGAGTGGAGCATGTTTAATAAAGTTAGCTTTGCTCAACAATGGTTCTGGCTCTTTCCCATAGTATGAAGTTTGAAAATTTGTGTACATTTCGTATAGTAGAGCATATTGGTTATTGGCAATGTCGAGATTCAAATTTCCATACGGATAACATTGAGAGTTCAAGAGGAGTTTGATATCTCGAATGCTACAGTGATCAAATTGACTCGCATTTTTAATTGCATTATTTTTTCGCCCACTCTGGAAGCCCACAATGACATATCGAGGTTTTTCAAGTTGAGTTGAGGTTTTAACAACCCACACATGTTTTTGCGTAGCCGGTAGCAATGGATACTCGTACAATTCCCATGTACGGAAACTCATCGTAATTGCTGGATCTTTAGCAATGAAATTGAGCAATCAAATTTTTCGTTGATCCGATACTTTGATATATGGCACCATCCATTCAATTTTCAGTAGTGAGATCTTCAACTGTTCTGCAACGGCATTATCTGCAGGTGGCGTTTGTACAATAGCATTTATATCGGTATTCGTTCTGGTAAGGATCAACTCGTGCCTAGCGTTAACGATGATTCGGTGATAATCCTCAGCGAATCCTAGTATAAAATTGAGTGGTATCGATAGGTCAAAATAACCGTCTTCATCAGTCAATTTTGCATCATCATTATCACCGATGAGCCAACCAGCGTTTTCCAACAAAGGTATTTGTCCTGAACCTTGAGATAGATAATTCTTCATGAGAGTTGTCGATCTATCTCGATCTATCTCGACAGCATTTAGCTCATAACGAATTTCTTCGAACAAAGTGACAAATGGCATTGTTAATCAATTTTGTATGTTGAACAGCAGTTCTATCAACTTTGTTCAATTTTCCATGCAGGTGCAATGAACTTTTGCTTGGCAACAAGCGTAAGTCCTAATGCTGAACAGCAATTCCAATTTCATCGTTGTTGTTGAAGGATGTCGAGGCAAACGGTTGGTGTGCATGAGACTCATAATGTGAGATTGACTTATCAAACACAATAGGTTGTTGTATGCTTATTATTTTTTCCATGGTATATGCGATGCAACAGATACGAATTTTTATTTTCTTCTTCCGTCTTTTTCGTAGCTTCGTGTAACGTTCAGACCACGACTCTTCAAGAATTGAACATTTTGATGTGCTAGCTTCGTGAGAGGTGCTCGACGACTGACTGTCCTTCGGCATGTTGATTCACTCTTATAACTGTGTCCAACTTTGGTGTCAAACACTATACCCATCACGATGATCTCACGTGCAATCTTATTGTTATAGTTTCACCTCGAAAATTTACGAATTCTCCTTCTTGATCCACAAGTTTCAGTTGGAGGCGATCTATTGACTGCACAGCGATCGGATGGTAAATGACGTGCGATGGCACCTCAATGATCTTATATCCAGGTGGAACGATTGGGAAAAATTCATGGATGGTGTGCACTCGTTGCTCGTTTATATAAGCACCCGCTGTAATATTGCACTCAACTCGAAGAGAGTTTACTTTGAGAATGGCCACTGGCAAGTCAGATTTGTGCGTGACATTAGCTTCCAAGCGTCGTGGTGCGACGCCCAACAATCGACCAATGGAGTCATTGGGTATAAAATTTATTTCGTGATCACACTTGACTTCGCTGCATAGAGTATTGTTGTTAGGTTTCAAATTAATGGAGATATTTTTGTGAGACAGTGCTCTCTGCAAGTAACTCTCGATATCTTCAATTTCATAACTTCCAGTGGGAATGGTGACTACTTCTAGGTCCACATAGAACTTGTTATTTCGAACGTCGATATTTGGAATCAAATTGAAGGTGAGCAATTCAACGAGTCCGAGAGTGTAATTTTTCAGTGGTGATAGTTCAATAGGAGAGAAATAGTGAGCCTCCAGGATGGAGCTCGTTCCTGATACAGTCAGCGTGAAAGAATCACCCATGGCGGTTGATATTTAACTGATGGGGCAAAACGTGATGGAACACCTTTATAGATTTCCGCTGAGAAATTTAAGACACAAGTGACCACATATAACTGTATCGTAATTTTGATAATTTTCATGATTGTATTGTACAGTGCTACCAACACCGAAATATTTCATTAAATCATGTGGCGGTTGAAGGTTGCCAAAACTGTCGAAGTATGAAACGTCATTATTTTTCATCATGTATGCAACCCAATGTGTTCCAGGACCATCCTTATCATCAAGATTTACAGTAACTGTTTCTTTTTTTCGAGGGCCGCTTTTCGACAATTCATTTCGCATGTAAACTGCTCGAAAATATGGAATCTTCAGAACCTTAGCATACTTTTTTAGATCAGCGTCGGTGAGTGCTCGATGTGGTAGCTTTATACGTTTTTTGGTGGTTTTAAATGAAAACCCATACCCGTTTTGTACGGTTTAAGATAAAGTCCTTTACCCAAAGCAATCGCTTCTATTGTTTTCTTATGGCGTTTACTTTCTGTCAATTGGTGCTTAGCAGCACTAGCATCATTAACTGCTTTCGCTACACCAGCCGCACCACCTGCCAGAGCTCCGGTGGCACTCAAGCCTGCAAATATTGGTATGAGAAACGGCAAAAATCCCCCAATTTTTTTTGATACAGGAAGAATGCGTGGCGATTTCACTTTCTGTCTCCCACCCGCTTTCCTCACAGCTCGTCGTGCACCTTTGAGGGCTGACCTGATAACTTTACGGGAATCACTGTTCGGCGTCATAGATTTCTTTGCTGCACCGATGATAGTTCCCAGTGTTGCTATTGTCAACTTCTTCTTCTTCATCCCCATACCAAATTTCCGTTTAGCCTTCATTATATTAGCCAACCCCCAAGCAGCAGCTTTTTCTCCAAAATTTCAGTCCTCCGCGTGAACTCGCTTCCAAGCTTCTTCAGCGAGGACTTTATCAGCGATTTTTCTTGCTTCTGGATTTTCTCGTGTTTTCGAATAGGCGATATCGTGCTCCTTGCAAGCTACGTCGAGGGGGTTGATGCCTGGATCTCCGCGAGCAAGACGTTTCGCCAATTTTGTGCCTGGTCCGCAATACTGATAACCGGGTAGATGTAGCTCAATTGGAAGTTTATTGATGAGCGTGTTGACTAAACCTTTCCCTTTTTTATTTTTCATACGTCTATGGATGACCATGTTCGACGAAAGATGTCTTTGAACTGGGAAACGATCTGCAGTGATGTTAGATTTATAGAGTAATCAATCACTTATCGATTTTATCCTTATCACCGACAGCACCGTATCGCCCGTAATTACTTTCCTTATGAAAAGGTATACTTCCTCGGATCTGCTTGTCTTGATATGATGTTTCTTGGGGAGAAGTAAAATCTCGGTGATACTTCTGCTCTTTCGCAAAATTCTGCAAGTTTCGAGAAATCGAATTTTGTGAATCTCTGACCTACTCATGATTTTTTCCTTAGGATGTGCACAGTATGAAGGATAACTGCTAACTAAGAAAATACTCCTTATAAGGATTGTATTTATATTAATTTGTTTAGTCACAACCAAGTTAAGGTTCCGAATACACATACAACAGTATTGAACTTCGGACAGTATGAGATTTAAAGAACATCCAATTAAACTGCCTGTAATGAATTTCGACGAGCTGTCACAGCGAAATGTAAATAGCAGAGGGAAGCGTCATGGAGAGCTCTTGCCGAACAGCATTCGAGCAATTATTTGTGGTCCATCCAATTGCGGGAAGACGAATACTCTTTTCGCACTCATCACACATCCGCATGGTTTGAGATTTGAAAATGTCTACATCTATTCAAAATCACTCAATCAACCAAAATACCAGTTTCTGCACCAAATTCTCAAACCTGTAAGAGGTGTTGGCTATTTCTCTTTTAGAGACAATGAAGAGGTCATTAGACCAGAAGACGCACGTCCAAACTCAATCATGATTTTTGATGATGTAGCTTGTGAGAAGCAAGATAATATTCGAGCTTTCTTCTGTATGGGGAGGCATCGAGATGTCGATTGTTTCTATCTCTGTCAGACGTATGCTCGCATCCCCAAACATCTTGTGCGAGATAACGCAAACCTATTAATACTTTTTCGACAAGATGAAATGAATCTGAAGCATATTTATGACGATCATGTGAATACCGATATGACATATGCACAATTTCAAGACCTGTGCTTTGCCTGCTGGAATCATGAAAAATATGGGTTTGTTGTGATTGACAAGGATAGTGAATTACACGAATTACACGAGTGTCGATATAGAAAAGGATTTGATTGTTTTATAAATTTACAATCGCTGAAGAAATAAGCGCAGTCGCGATTTAAGCTTGAAAGTGTCAACATGCAAAGTTCAAAACTTAGCAAGGAAAAGGATGCCTTGCGTAAAATCGCAAACGCAAGCGAGGCAATTCGTCGAAAGCATAGAATGTTAAAGTTGGATAAAATGACATGTGAAATGGCGATGAGCGAAGTCTTCAAGCCTGTAGTAAAACCACTGGGAAAGCTTGTTCACCAGTCGGTAAAATCAGAATCAGCTGTAAAAAAAAAGAAGAAGAAAAAGTAGACAAGGTCGAAGATGATGAATTCGATCGTACACTGCTGTTCATGAATGCCTGGTTTTTCTGATTTTTTATCTTCCTGGATATCTTGCTCTATGTCTTCATGGGGTCGAAGATACTGAGGAAGATATGGGAAGACATCCAGGAAGACGCAAGGAAATCCAGGCATTCATGAACAGCAGTGTACAATGTATCATACCTTTGATAACACCTTTGACCGTACATCTGTCACGGCTTATGATGATAATGATATTGATTCGTTGGAAGGGAAGCGAAATTCTGATTTGAAAGAGGAAAATTTGAGCCAACATTATTTGACAATGTTTAATTGAAAGGAACAAAAAACCTTGATACCTCATACGGAGTGCGTAAGCTGCAGGGAAATAATTTAATGATTGGTAATTCATCAATCACATTTCATGATAATACCATCCGTACTGGTGATAACGAATATCAACAAAGCGAAGGTCTACTCGAATTACTCTTTAAAAAAATACCTGATGAAACTCTCGTGTGTGTAAATGATAGGGAAAAACATCGTGAAATTCTCAACTTTACAAATGCCTATCGAAAATATTGTAGCAACGATAATGCTATTCGCGACGATAAAAGTGCTAAATTCAAAAGCATAATTTCAACTATGATTGCTTCACCACGTAATAAGACACCGAAGAGATCTCATCCTTCGAGTAAAGGCTTACCGCGTCACATGATTGCTCGAAAAAAGAGTAAAATGGATTATGTTTATTGGGACGATCCCAATGAACTAGTAGAACGACTAAGATTGCTCCTAGCCTCTCAAACAGCCGGAAATAATAACCATTCGAACGAAATAATTTCGATTATTGAGGAATTGCGTGAAGCTGGTATAATTTCTTAATGATCGTAAGAGACTGTCAAAGCTCAGTCTTATTCCAACTATCATAATGATCATCATATCATAATCATAATGAGTGTTTGGACGTCAGTTGACGAGCAGAAGTGTCATTAAGAGCATTGGTGTCGGTGGTGGTCGTGGACTTCCTGGCAATGGATTTAAAATTACTGTCGATGGTCAATATGATATGGACAATAAAAGATTATGTAATGTCGCAGATCCCACAGAACAAAACGATGCTATGTCTGTGCGTGTAATGCAAAGTGCTATCCAACAAGAAATCCGCCTTTTATATCCGATAACGTCTGCGTTACGAAATATTGTGGATGACCATGGCATAATAATCCAAGGACTACAAACTGAGTTTACGGCTCAGTTGAAGAAGCATCGTATTGACATTGAGACGGTACAAGACCTATCAACAAAAAATTCTCAGTTCATTGTTAGCCTGGATGAGATATTGAGAACATTGTAAAGATCTGGTATCAACGGTGAAAACAACATATCGATAATCGAAACTCTTCAGTCAACTGTGAACGAAAAAATTAAACGGCTTGAAACTGATGGTAAAACTGGAGAAGCATTGGCATTTCGTAATTCTCAAGTTATCGCTATTGGATGAACGATTGAGAACACTTGAAAATGGACGGGAAAAAGGCAGCATTGGTGGAAGAAATTCATAGACCTGCTAGAAGAAATTATCCACGTCGTCATGTAAGTATTCGCGGGTTAGATGAGACCTGGCAGGCTGATCTTGTGGACATGGCAGCTTATGCAAGATACAACAATGGTTACAAATTCTTACTGACAATTATCGATATATTTTCAAAATTTGCTTGGGCTGTACCGATAAAAAGTAAGAGCGGAAAGGATACCGCTGCTGCAATGAAATCTGTATTTACAAAGGGTCGTTTACCAAAAAAACTGCACGTTGATCAAGGGAACGAATTTTATAATAGCGAATTCAAATGCCTGTTGCAACGTTATGAGATTAAACTGTACTCAACATACAGTAACTTGAAAGCATCGATCTGTGAACGTTTCAACCGTACGCTAAAGAGTAAAATGTGGAAACAGTTTAGTTTGCGAGGCACTTATAAGTGAATAGACATTTTACCTGATTTGGTGTTAGCTTACAACGATAGCAAGCATCGTACTATTAAAATGAAACCAAAAGATGTCACTGTGCAAAATGAAAACTAAATCCTACGCAATGTATACGGGAAATATCAAGTGAATCGTACGCAAAAAATACAGTACAAAATTGGCAATAAAGTGCGAATTAGCAAGTACAAACATGTTTTCGAGAAAGGTTGTACACCTAATTGGACAACAGAAATTTTTACGATTAGCAAAGTACAAAATACCGATCCTGTAACATACAAACTTATAGACTATCGAAATCAACCTATTGAAGGTGGCTTCTACCAGGAAGAACTCGTTAATGTTAAGAATGCAGAAGTTTATCTCGTAGAAAAAGTACTTCGAAGGCGAGGTAATACACATTACGTAAAGTGGTTAGGGTTTGATAACTCACACAACAGTTGGATAAATGAATCTGACATGTCAAAGAACACTTTTTAATATTTTAAAAAATAAACTGATATTTATTTTTGTATCCTCATTGTACAATAATTGTTTGTCTTTCTGAATTAAAAACGTCACTGTTATGATTATGATATTGCTTCTTCTACCATTGCCTCCCACAGTTGTATTTTTTTCTCCATCTCCTCGGCATGCACCTGTCGTTTTGCTTCTTTCGCTGCAGCTCGTTTTTCTGCCTGATGTTCTCGTCGACGCTTCCGATTTTGTTCAACCTGTAGGGTTCGTAGTTGACGTTGCTCTTCTTTACGCTGCCCCCGCAATTGACATCTTCGTTTACGACATAGCTCGAGAATAATTTTCTTCGTTTCGTCCGAAACGTCAAGCTTCCGAACCCATCGAGCAGTCAGCAAAAAATCGACGGGGATGTCCTCGTTGAACTCAGATTCACACATCTTAAGAGAAAATCCGTTTCCAAAAAATAGGATGATGTCGTCTGCTTATCTGAAAAAATGTCAAAAAATCTTTTAATAAATTGAATCTTTTATTAAACTGTTTCTATTCAAATTTTATTATACGTACGTTGGATGTTCAGTTTTTTCCTTCGATGAAACCAGTTACATAACATTTAATTCAATGTTATCGTTGAACGTTTTATGATAACTTGCAGAAATTGTCGTTAATTCTCGTCTCTTCACTGACACGGATGAATGTTCCCTTTGCGCTTTCTGCACGGCACTTTATACACCGACGATGCTCTATCTCACTCGGCCATGGTGGTTTGCCCTTGAAGCCCACCGCCCGCTCGGCTATGACAATTCGTCGTCGGAAAAACATTCTAAGACATCGTAAGTCACGCGCGATTTTTGTTTTTTTGTTTTTCACCGAATATCATCGACCGAAGTCTATTTACAAGAGTCGCCGTGAGGGAAATAAATATCTCGGTAAACCGTAGCATATGTCACTCGATATCACACACGATTTCACCGAATATCATCGTCCTACTTAAATTCCCGGAATTTATTTGTCCTCGGTGTACGCGAGCCTGTGTGCGTCCATGTGACCCGCGCTACCCCCGCTTTCGGTCCGTGTACGTGTGACACGCACACAAATGGATCCAGAAGCCCCACTGTTATACTACTGGTGACCGAGTCAGAGACATGTTTACATACAAGAGAAAGAAACTAAAAGAAAAAGAATTACTAAACTATAAATAGATTTTCGCAACGACCGGAGTCGTGCCTCGAGTTGGGCGCCAGAAATATGTGAAAATACGCGAAATGATGAAATATTCGCCGTACGAAGAAAATCAGACACAAAAATAAAAATAAAGACAGAATTTATGGACTTGATCGCTAAAACATTTTATTTAAATATTTCCCCTTTTTTATGTACTTGTTCAGGGTTTTTGCGATAGAAAGCTGATTCCTATTAATCGTTTTACATAATAGAAAAAGCTGCACAATCATCTTGGAATTTACTTTACGCGAACAGGCGGGATATCGTTACATATTGAAACGTTTCGATATTCCGTGGGAGCGGAATATCGAACTCACGATTTTTTAGATCGTCTTCTTCCGAATGGAAGGTAAGAGTTCGGTACTGGACCGGCTGGATAACGTGTGGAGGAGGTTTATTTTTGGTGGATTTCTGTAGTCTTGCAATCCGGGGACCATGGATCGACCCGGCGTTCAAGGCTAAATACTCTCCTAGAACACAAAAATGCTTCTTACTCCTTTATCCCTGAGCTACGGGGAGGACGGGAGACTTGTCTAGTGTAAACGGTCGAGGTACACCGTTCCCACAGTCTGCGAACAGACTGTGTCAAACCAGAAAAGACATCCCGTAGAAGCCACTGTTTCTGAGGTTGCAATAACCAAAGACAGCGCTTAATGCTTCTGAATTAATTCAGAAGCATGAAAAATAATAAAATTGCGCCGTGCTCTTCAACCGCACGGCGACTTGTAGGAAATGGTTCGGTATCGAGAGTGGGATAGGAAACTCGAGGAGAGGATAGGCAGAGCCTTTATGGCCATCCCGAGGCAGTCTCGCTTGCGAGAAGCGGACGCCAGCCGGCCATCTAGCGGCAAAGTTCCAGACTCTGCCAGGGGGGGGGGGTCTGTCTCGTTACAATATATATATTGTGACGGCGTATTTTTGGCACGCCACAAAAGTTTAAACAACGGCGAGAGAGAGTCGCCACGCACCCTCACGGCCCGCCGTCCACATTTCTCAATCAGATTCGCAAGGGCTCAGTAGCGTTATTAAAATAGATTATTAATTTGTGTCGAATATTTTACATGTAATCTCCGTTGACGGCGAGGCTCGAGCGTCGAACAAGACTCAAGGTCATCGGCTACCGGTAGATGAAACTGTCGATCTACCGACCAAAAGGACTATCTCAACTCTCTGGACGCAGCAAGAAGGATCATTCTCCGTCCCTGTCCATCGAGGGAAGAGTATTGGCTGTCCACCGCCCATGAAGTTCGTCTGGCCAACTGTCATCTGCTAGTGCACAGCTTCTTCGTCGCCGTGTTCGCAGTCCTGCGTCGGCAAATGGCCGCGCATTTGAAGATTTACGCACGAGCCGGGCGAAGAAGAGTAATTGCGAGGCTGTCCTGCGAGGCGCCACTTAGCATAAGATTGGCCGTGTGAACTAGAGTGGGGAGAGGGCGAAGGGCGATCGCGATCGATGGGTGTAACGAGATTTTCGAGGATTCTCCTGGGGAACGGCGACTATGACAGTGCGTGTGCGACAATGTTCTCCCAATATTACGGGCTTATACGCCACTTTTTACGACGGATGGAAGGGAACACGGGGAACGTGGATCGAGTTATCCAGAATCGACACCGAGAAGCGGTGATAGCCGGTCTTCTTTTATCATTGGTTTCCATTTATTTACCGGTGAGCGCGTCGCGACTTGTAATTATTGAACGTTTTATTTTGATTTGCTTTGGTACGCAATACCCTTGGTCGGGGCAACGCGCGCCGTCTCGGGTTAGGATAGTTAGCTCGTCGTTCGCGACAGTAAAAATTAACTTGCCGAAGGAGAAGTATTTGTTTTCTTTGTGGTTATTTAGTGTTGCGTTGCAAAAGTGTCCGACAGTGACACTCGCGTTACCGATACCGAGTCCGAAGGCGGAATTGATCGAGAACACTGGGAGAATCATTTATCTTTTCGCTTTTTGATTAATTGTTCAGTGTTGCGTTGAATTATTGAAGTATGTGACGTGCGGGTCTCTGAGCCGTTTTCTGCCATTAGACAAATCCGCTACCGCGGCCGACGGCGGCAGCCGTTCGCCGGGTACAACGGCGGAAAAGAAAGCGAAAACGGCCCGTGTCCGTATCGCCCCGGCTTCTTCGGGTACCGCACTCGCGTATTTGGTGCAGATTTGCCTGCAATTAAATTCCTACCGGTAAACGGACGGAGATCCTCGCGTCGCTGAGAATTTCGTGCAGTACGAGGTCCTTCTGACCTTGGCGCGTAACTGCGTTCGGGTTCGGCAGAACATCGCCGCGCGTCTGTTTAGAACGGGAAGAATTCGTACGGGTCCGCCACTCAGGACCAATCACTCCTTTTTGGAACCCACTCTGCAAGTAGTGTTTAAGCCGGAATTTAGCAGGGAATCAGGGATATTTTGTTTATGGTATTATTATTAATTTATTACTGAAGTTTATTATTGAATGTTTTAATTCATTTTGCATTAGGCACTACCTTCCGACGGTGAACTGAGTAGCCGTCGGGAGTTTATCAGGGACAAAATGTACCGGGTAGCGCTTAAGTTTGGATTGACGAAGAAAGAGAGACACTTGCATTTATTTTATTTTCGAATTGCTGTGTAACGTTCTTTTTGTCTTTGTGGGTTTAATAAACCGTCAAATTGTCTCTCCTGAGATTTTGGGTTGGATAATAATTATTTTTTGTGTGCATCTGTTTTCCCGACTCAGCTCGAATTTACCGGACCGCCCCTCTACCATTCCCCCATGGCTGCTTGCTAGCCGAGCACAGCCTTAACCTTCTGTTAACATCTTTTTCGATCGGGTCGCACACCGTGTGCTAATGGCGCCCATTATTGGTAAAAATAAACCGATCGGGGGTTTAGGTTTTGTGACGTTTTTACCGGTACTGGAGGGTTCCGACGAATTTGCCCTCCACCCGGAAATTCCTCTCACAATATGTATATATATATATACTAGTGGGTTATTGTGGTTCGCGCGCTCGCACCCATTTCTGGATGTAAACCCTTATTATTCTAAATATTTCAAAAGACGGGTTCAATACTTGGATGGGTGACCGCGGTTACCCATCCAAGTATTGTCCTCCCCCTCTCGCCCGTCGAATCTTGACACGGCGGCGAAATCTTTTTATATTATAGAGAGATATATACATATTAAAAAAGACATAAGCCCTTATTATTCTGAGTCTTTTACTCCCCCCCCCCTTATTGTTATACATCCCCTTATGCTAAATGGACCCTTATTATTTCAAGTCCCTTCAGGCTAAATAGACTTAAGCCCTTATTGTTCCAAGTCCCTTCAAGCTAAATGGACTTATTATTCCAAGACCCTTTCAGCTAAATAGACTTAGGCCTTTATTATTCCAAGGTCCTTTAAACATGGACTTGAGCCCTTATTATGCTGAATGGACTTAAGCCCTTATTATTCTAACCTCTCCCCCTTGATTCTTGGCACGCCGGCGGCGGCGGCGAAATCTTTTTATATTATAGAGATACTAGTGGATCTGTTGGCTCGCGCGCTCGCACCCCCCTTTGTGGACATAAGCCCTTATTACTCTAAATTCCCATAGCAACTAAATACCCGGTTCCTATGGCAACCAACCATCCGGTTGCTATGGCAACCACCATCCGGTTACTACGGCAACCACCCCTCGGTTGCTACGGCAACCACCCCTCGGTTGCTATGGCAACGACCCCTCGGTTGCTATGGCACGCACCCCTCGGTTGCTATGGCAACCAACAATCCGGTTGCTAAGGCAACCAACCATCCGGTTGCTATGGCAACCAACCATCCCGTTGCTATGGCAACCACCCCTCAGTTGCTATGGTAACCACCCCTCGGTTGCTATGGCAACCACCCCTCGGTTGCTATGGCAACCACCCCTCGGTTGCTATGGCAACCACCCCTCGGTTGCTATGGCAACCACC
>JAPYZD010008080.1:0-11380 GCA_030522725.1 Ichneumoninae sp. B BG-2022a
TGTTATCCATATATAGTCAACTTTTCGGTGCCCGATAATTGTTATCTTTTAGACAAAATAATATGATGACTTTTGGCTCACTTTTGTGACGAATATTTAAGTTAACAAAAAAATGGAATCATAACGTCAATGCACATATGGATGAAAATTTAAAGACACCTTAAAGAGATCTTTTGAATAAATCTGAAAGATAACTTCTAAAGGTTATCTTATAGAAGGCAATTTGACAATACTGCTACTTGGGGACAAGTGCCACGTATCGGACGTAGTTGCAGCAATATTTGCGACACGCGCAGCACATGTCGCAAATGTTGCGCTAACTATGACCATTCCGTGACGCCTGTCTTCCCGGAGCACATTTTACTAGTGGCGATCACGGCGGCGTAAGGGTGAAACCTGGAGATTCACATCTCCTTAAGGGGCTGCCGGACCTTTCTCCCAGATAGAAAAACGTGCCGTTAAACGGGTATCTTACCATTGGTACCGCCACCGTTTCGTCTCCGTGCCGTCATTTTTCTATCTGGGCTGTTTTACCGACGAAAATAGGCGATTTCTTAGTTTTCACTATTCATCGTTACTATGCGCCGCGTATGCTCCAAATCTTGCAGGACTTTATTAATAACATAAACGGTTCGGCGTACACTCGAATTTCGGTCGAAATCTTCCGAAAAATAAAGAAAATCGAATATTATAAACGGTTGCGGAAACCAACATGGTCGCTTAAATGTTTACAGCATCCCTTCTGTTGGATATAAAAAATGCTAGATCTTGCATACGTCAAAAGGGCGTGCATGCCGATTCTGTGTAGTTCTCCGAATATTCCAAAACCGTTGGTTTGAGTTTCTCACTCAAAAGATAATCACGTATTGTGTAAACTGCGATAATTCAGTCTATCGACTTGCGACGGGTGATCAGAGCCGATGAACACGGCACGCATGCAGTGTAGGGCACGATGCAGAGCCACCTGTACGTCAATCGTGACACTACGTTCACGCACTTATACGTGACACTACGTTCACGCAAACTATAATATTCCCTTTTCTTAATTCCTTATAAGTTTTTAATAAAAATTCGACTGCACACCGAAGCGTTTATGTCAATATCATAATCTTGCATCATTTGGCGTATACGTGTACTATATTAACAATGCTAAGTCGGAATTCAAAAATGGTCTAGGTCCGCCGGTAAAACAAGTAAGGCAAGTTAAAAAAAGAAAAAAAACAACTTCAACAGCCCCGTAAGAGCATGTGAAACACGTTCTCAGCGTTTCTCTGTCGCTCCGCCGAGAGCGCCACTGATGCTATCTCTCTTGCATTCCATACCCTGATAGACAAGCGGCACAAAAAGTAGCAGTTGGCGCAATAATTGCGACATGTGCCGCACATGTCGCAAATATCGCGCCAATATTGCTACTTTTCATGGCGCTTATCTATCAGGGTAGTGTTTCACATCACCTTAAGGTGAAGTGAAACACGTTCTCTGTCACTCTCTCTCGCTCCGCCGTAAGACCAATGCCGCTATCTCTCTCACTCTCCTGGCACCGTCAGGTGACATTCACTTGACTTCAAAGCTTGATGCTGGGAGTGGGGGAGAGACGACTGCAACTATCCAATGAACTTTTTTCGACTATGCTAATGTTTTCAGAGAAATAGAAATTTGTTAAATAAAACGCGCTCAACATGAAATAACCGCATCGGGCTCGAATTTGCAGAATTCTCGGAAAAATGCACATCATAAAAAAGTTTATTGCAGTTTTCGTTATCAATCGAGTTGTTTCACTTCGCCTCAAGCGGACGTGAACTTTTTGTGCGTCTTTATATTGCTGATGAAAAAGCTTTTCCTTAAAATATTAACGGTCTCCGAAAAACTAGGAAATGAGCTTTCCTACCTATCGAACGCGGGCTTCGTGGACCAAAGGGTGTTTCATACGGCTTTAATGGTACAATGTTAATCAAAGTATAAATAGCCGTATATAATAGATTTTAACAGAGTGATTTTTCAAAATTCATATTTTCAATTTTTTTTAACACACTGCCCGTCATTGATGCCTAGTTTTTCTGAATTTCTATCTTGCTGGATATTTTGCGCACTGTCTTAACGTTATTCCAGATATCAAGCAAGTCTTCCTGCCATAAAAACCACAGTTTTCATCCAATTTTAATGTATCGCATTTTTTTTAACGAACGTTGTTAAAACGTCGTAAAATGTACCTATGTATCACACATTTGTTTTTATCTCGACTACGATTTTTGATAATTTTCTTGATGCACTTTTTAAAATATGTCGAACGGTGGCTGTGCCAATGGTACAATACACGCTCTACGGCACGTATTTCTATCTGGGTAGTTATTTGAAACATAGTACCATTGATATCGATCGAGACTCCAGACTGTAAAATGTATTAAGGTAGTACTAGCGGACAGCCTGAGACCACGTGCGTTCAGAGAGAATTGAGAGAATAATTGGAAACACTTCTCGAAGAGATAAAAATCTGAAAAAAATCAACCATATGGAAGGTACTGAAAAGATTAATTTTGCTTAATAATAATTCCAAAATGTTATTAACAAACTAACGAAAAAAAAATGTTCCCAACAGATCACCCGGCAACCTAACTTTTTTTTTTATGAAAACGATTTGTTAATTTTTCTGAACACGTATGAATTTTTTCAGAATTTTGTGCAATTTTTGAAAATCGCTTTTTTAGGTAATAAAAAACCGTAATTTTCAAAAATTACACAAAATTCTAAAAAGCCATCGGGGGATTTGTTGAAGAATTTTTTTTTCGTTTATTTGTTAATAACATTTTGGAATTATTATTATGCATAATCAATCTTTTCAGCACATTCCATATGCTTGACTTTTTGCAGATTTTTATCCCGTCGAGAAGTGTTCGCAATGCTCTCTCAATTCTCTCTGAACTCACGTGGGCTCAGGCTGTCTGCTCGTACTACCTTAAAATAGTTCTGTCGCTAGGTATTCATTTTGCATAAGTTCGAGAAAAATTAGATAAAATTTAGAATACTTCTTGATGGTATAAAAATTCGAAAAAATTCATGCATATTAAAGGTATTGAAAAGATTAATTTTCCATAATAAAAAGTTCAAAATGTTATTAACAAATCAAACAAAAAATTAATTGTTTATCAAATTACCCGGCAACCTAATTGTTTTTTATTACGAAAATTATTCGTTCATTTTCCAGAATACATATGAATTTGTTCAGATTTTTTAATTCGCTTTGTATTTTTTATTATATAGAAAAAAAACACAAAATTCAAAAGGAATTTAAACGTACGAAAAGCTTAACGCATTCTTTACAATCATAAAAAGTGTATGTCATCGGGCATTTGGACAAGTGATTTGATGTTTCTTTTGAAATTTGGCAACGTTGCACATTAACTATATGTACGGTAGCTACGATCGGTCGGTATGTTGGTTATATTTTATGCTGAATAAATGCTGCAAATAAAAATATGTTCATCTACAAGTTTCAACGGCGTAATTCTCGAGACAGTTAAGGTAGCCATGTCAGTAATAAATAGACTGTGTCATTTTTAATGTGCAGGTAATAATGTCAAAAATATTCGAGAATTCGTACAAATTATCGCAATCATGCTGACTCAATGACTAACAGTAGTGCAATGCAACTACTATTGTAATTCTTGTTAAATTAAAGTAGTGTGATAGAATAATTGATTCAAGCAAATTATACGATTACTTTTATATTCAATTTTTTAATGATCAATTTATCGAAATATCGGTCATGATGATCGCGATTAACGCAAGTAAAAACGTAAATATTAGGAAACTTAACCTGCTTCCATGCCGAGAGGTTTATGATCTCCGTCGACCAGCCGATGGATAATGCGGTGTTGCCGCGATGCATCGTCTCTTTGCAGAGTCAATAACATTCGAGTAAAAACTAAAGTCAAAACAACTTTACAAATAATATCTTATAAATTGTGAACATAAAAATGATCGCGTTATGTTATTTAACACACCCCTTTTAATGCATCCCATTATTTTTAGAGTGCTCCCCTAGGAGGTCAAACGACCCTTGAAACCAACCACGAAACGACTTAAAAAACGACCAGTCGTGTTGTGCCCTTTTAGCGACCACCGTGCAACCAAAACAACGACCAGTTTTTAGGTTTAGGCTTGGTCATATTTCCTTTAACGACTCAAAAAACGACCAGTGTGTTTGAGCAGATGTTACCTCGGTCGTTTTTGGGTCGTTGAAGCAAACGACGACCAAGTCTAAACCGACAAAATGGTCGTTTTATTGATTGTTTTGTGGTCGACAAAACGGCACAAAACGACCGGTCGTTTTTTTGTCGTATGGTGATCGCTTGACTTGCTAGGGTCAGAATCGATTTAAAAAATGTATACTTCAGAAAGATGTATACATTTCTGATGTTATATATATATATATACATTTCTAGTGTATATGCCTACGGAGTACAGAAGAACCTCGATTAACCGGGTGGCGGTCTAACCGTGCCACACTGTCTTTTTTTTTCTTCAATAAACTTTTCTATTCATAATATACTTTTATACATTAGTTGTTAAGTTTATAAGTCTTATCCTATACCTATCCCTGGGCGGACTACAATAGTTTTGTTTACATACATTGTGTGGAACCCGGGGAAGCCAAACCGTAGTCGGTAGTTAGACGTCGGAAACTCTCGAGTTCGAGTGCTTAATTATATTATTGTTTAACATAAATGAGACACGTAATAGCGTCCAAGCAAAATAAAAATCAAAAGCAGACGAAAGTGACATCATTTTTTCAAAAACGACACTAAAAAGAGACACATGATAACTACAACTACATACCAAAGTGTTATTAACCGTAAATGTAAGATCTCGTAGGACTATGTTTCTCATAACACTGTACAAAATAAAAACGCTTTATGACGAATGCGGATTATCCGTGGATTTCAATTACCCGTCTACTTCTGGTCCCACCCTGCCCGGGTAATCGAGGTTCTACTGTAGTGACATAGCTACCTTCAGAAGCACTGAGCGCTTACTCTATAGAGAGATGAAAATATGATACAGTAAATTCCCTCTAACTCAACGCTCTCCAGTAGGCCATTTCCCCTCAATTCTCTCTTAATGTGAAGCCACGAAGGAGAAGGCGTTATCCCCACTTTCCATTATCCACATTCCGAGAACTTACCATCTAACCTACCCTAACCGACCTAACCTAACCGTTTCGCGCGCTACACATGGGTGACGGTAAGCTGTGGTGGGGGACGCTCGCTAGCAAGCCACTCTCTCTAGTACGACGGAAATCCGGCCCCGACAGCGTTGAGTTAGAGGGAGTGGACTGTAGTGGTGATTTATTGGCAGGTGTTTATTAACTGGTTTACGCCATTAAATTCATTATATGCAATTGCATATTAAAATGAGCATTGTAAATATTTCTATTGGGAATCTACACCGAGCAAAGATGGCGGCGCAAGACAATTTTTAATTCAAGACAATTTTTATGATTTCAAAGGATATCATTATGAAAAACGCTTTATCTTATCTGAACATGAACATTAATCACGGAAGATAATATGTTTAATAAAATTAATACGTTATGTCGACTGGGACGGTGTAGTTAAAATGAATTCACTAGATGTGTTGATACATGTGATTTCCCATTCATGGAGTACGAACATTTTGAAAACGTTGCATTTCGATTCCGCGTGGTGACAATGGTTGATTTCCATAGAGGCGACAAAATGAAAAATCTTGACACATCCAACTGACTGAAAAAAGTAGCGAAACCCGCGAAAGGTAATGCCATCAAAATGCAGCATGCAATAAAACAAAGGGTGCACAAAATTTCATACAAGGCACGATACAATTACTTTATTTGTCAACGCATATCGCTCAGTTGGAAGAGAAGACAATAATTTCACACTTTCGTTTTCGCAGCAAGGCTCTAACTTTGACGGGAAAAATGTCTTGAAGCTTATCGATTATTCGATTTACGCGTATAAACCGACGTACGATCCTATTACGATATGTAATCACTCGGTGTAGACGATGTCGTACACAGACTTGGGAAAATGATCGCTGACGAACGCCTGTATTCGTTCCTTGCGCGTAACTGGTGTGTACCTCTTCATTGGGAAAGTCTTGAC
This sequence comes from Ichneumoninae sp. B BG-2022a, assembly GCA_030522725.1. NCBI lineage: Eukaryota > Metazoa > Arthropoda > Insecta > Hymenoptera > Ichneumonidae > Ichneumoninae sp. B BG-2022a. The sequence goes on from JAPYZD010008080.1 coordinate 6,141, forward strand.
GACGCCGTCGACGAGCGCTCGAAGAACGCAGGTCAAATCAGCTTCTGGTCCCTTAGTATACTTTCCCAGAGCCAGCAACTCTTTCTGGAATAATTCCTCGCCGTATTCCTTGCGAGTCTGAGGGTCGAGCTGAATCCACATGTCTCTAGCCTGAGTCAGTAGAGCCGCGCTGTCCTTCAGCCAAGCGTTGCCCGATACGTATTCACCGGTTTCAACTATCGAGACGTCCACACCCCATCTACGCATCTCCAGTCTTAGACACGAGCCCCAAGCTTCGATTGCGGCCTAAACGTACAAGATAAGTGTTACTTTTACAGGTCATTCAAGGTCAAACATAATTTTTCAAAATCAAACACCATATTTAAGGTCAAACATCAAATTTTAGGGTCCAGTTTCAATTTTTAAGGCTAATCATCACCTTTCAAGGTCAAGCATCAATTTTCAAATTCAATCATCAATTTTCAAGGTCAAGCTTCAACCTTTAAAGATGAAACATCTATCAAGATTAAGCATCAATTGTCAAGGTCTCAGGCAAAGTTCCGAGGTCAAACACCAGGCTCATGGTCAAGCATTGAAGTGTAGAGTTGAACTTCAATTTCGTAGGTTATACATCGATCTTCAAGATCACATATAAACTTTCTCGACAAAGCATTGATCGTCAAGGTGGCACGTACATTTTCAAGGTCAAAAATAAATTTTAATGCTCTTCAAAGTTACTCACTCCTGCTGCGCACTGAATTCCGCGTACTGGACTAGGGATGCGAGCTAATATACTGGATACCAGTATGATACGACCCTTGGAACGACGAATTAACGGCAGAAAGACCTGATGAAAAAACGCGCATCGATTATTAAATCTTTCTTTACATTCCAGCGTCCAATTTGAGCTGTATTAGTTTTGACCGATTTATAGATATTTTATAATCTTAAAATGAGTGCGTTCCGAGTCTAGCTTTTGCCTGCAGTGGACGAGCAAGGCAGGCATACACCCAATGGGCAGTTTTATGTGTTAAAATGTATACATACACGGTATAACCAATGGAAAACGATACTGGAGATGCGAGAATGCGGACAAATTGACAGACTCACAGGATTGAAGGGATCAAGGTGAAAAGTCTTAAATTTGGATGTTCTATATCTTCCCGGCTGTTCGTTTGAAAGGAGACCCTTTTTCGAGAACCAACAACATCTTTTTTTTTGTATGTGAATATACTTAACCCTCTGATGATCCAACGGCACTCTTAATTTGGCGGCACTGTGCGGTTTGTTCCACGCTCGGCCAGTCATGCCATTCACCTATGATACCTCCCAGGTACCACCGCATGCACGAACACACACAACCCCCCCCCCCCCCCTCCAATCTTTTCATATCGCCTCATATAGACGGATCATGAACGATTTAAAAGAAGAAAAGCCATCCAAGATTGAAATTTCATGATTTGGTGGACAAGTTTGACGTCATTAATGAACTATGAGTTATTGGGACAATAAACAATCGATCAATTATGACCTATATGTCACTTGTTGAGTGACATATAGGATGTGTTCTCTGATAATTTAATCACTTTTGGGTAAACTTTTCAATTTTCTTTCAAATTTATGAAGATGATAAAAAAAATTGATTGGTTTTTAGAGACGTATCAATTTTACATGAACATGATTTTTCAAATTTTTCTTTTAACGTATTATTTTTTACTCCGAAGTTTCAAACGGTTCAACTCTAGCGATTTTTAAAAATGTTTTCAACACATATTCATAAACATTCTGTAAATTTTACAGTAGACTAACAGAGACCTTTTCGAAAAAACATCATCACATTCTTTGGGAAAAAATCAACGTTATTAGTAACATCGAAAAACTTATATAAAAGTGCGACGTTCATGTCGAGGCATGTCTCTTTCTGCGAGTCAATATTTTCGAAGAACATTGATGTTAAAAAATTCGATATTTTCTGCAATGTTGAATTTAAAAATCTCAAAAAATTCACAGAGGTATTTGAGTACCTTGGTGATATTAAAACTTGGCTAATTATGGGACGAATCGGTGAGCGTCGAAAAAAAAATGCTGGATTGAGCCCGAACCCTCTACTTGGGCCACCACGCAGTCTCCAGTACACTGCGGTTTTGAAACCGAATGTGTACAAAAACGTTTTCGATGACTGTAATGATGTCTTGTAACAGCCATTTCGTATGTTTGACAGTCACGATCTCAAATGTGCCGAAGACTGCGTATAGTGTCAGGTTGGTCCTAGTAGACTGCTCGCTTTCGGCCATCTATATATCACCCGCCTTAACTAAACAACGAACACTGCCCCACCAATATAATAAAATTTTTAAATATATTAATTTTTTCTACTTTCCCGAATTACCCTTAGATTAACTTAAATGTAAATCGGAGTCGTAAGGCCAAAAAAAAGAACAATTCCCATTTTTTCAAAAATTAGGTATAATATTTAGGTATTACCTGGCTGAGGCGTACAACACTGAGGAAATTAATATCGATAGTTCGCTTCAATACAGACTGAGGGACCCACTCGCATTCCCCCAAAGCGACCCACGCGGCAGAGTGCACGATCGCCCATAGTCCTGAAATATTATGTATTAAAAAATTCAAGTTATTTGATATCGTAAAAATAAAAAAATCCTATCGACATTGCGAAAATCAATAATTGAATTACCCGGTGCTTCGTCGGGTAGATTCTCATTGACGTACAAGAATGCCGAGTGTATTTCCCGCTCATTTGTGATATCCAGTTGCAAGGGATGAAGTCTACCGGAAGCTTCTTTCTTCAAGCTTTGTACATTCTCCTCGCTTCCCGCTATATTGCTGAAGCCGGCAAAGACTGTGAATCCCTGAAGAGAATAACGATTAATATATCATAGATTCCACATCGTCACTCCCTCGAGCCCCGAGGCCTCAACCATCCCTTGAATTACTTACTAGTTCGTCCAAGCGTTTGGCTAACGAGTAGCCGACTCTCGATTCGCAACCGGTGATCAGCACCGCTTTCCCAGCGGCTGTTACCTATCGCATTAAAATTCAATAACAAATCTCTGTTCGATGGAGGAAAATAAAAATAAACGTTCGAACTACTGTAAATTGAGTTACACGTGAAATATTTCACTCAATGGAGAACGATGAATAACCGAGTTTGACAAGTGGATGCCTTTTTTAAAAGGGAATACGTGCATCCATGTTATCCAATATGCAAAGGTCAGAGTTGGAAGGACCTACAGTTAACCTGTCGTTTCCACGTAATCGAGCGATTCTGAACTTTCGAATGCCATGTGCTTGACATTGCGAAAATTTGACGAATAAATTACTTTATCTCTTGCGATAACAATAAAACCCCGTATTCAAATAATCGTCGAGATTTTTCAAGTTTCTTTCGATTCCTCAATCTTATTTTTTTGTCTTCGATTTGTCTCATATTTTATTTTATTTTTGAAAAATACATGGAAGGATGTAAGCTTGACGTGAATGTTTCTTCCTCGCTTTCTTTTTTCTTGTATTCAATTTTGGCATTACTCATAAATCATAATTTAAGAGGGATTGTAAAAAAGGATTTGATTCCACATGCAAGTTTAATGTGGTCACATTTTATTTTACTGGTAATGTTTCTGTAATTTATTCATGACACGTTCTATTTGTATAATCGTACAACTAATTGACAACAGTCGAATTTAACAATATCCTAAAATTCTTATCGCTACGCATTTAAACTCAGTGCCGAACATTGGTGAACGCCGTCACTATAGAACTTTTGGCTCTGTAGCTCACCATTTCGCAAAGCTTTTAAGCGTTGGCAGATATTACTTGACAAATTGAAAATTACAGTTTTTAAGTTTCAATTGATTCATATTAATGTTCATTTAATTTAATGTTAAAAATCTTCAAATCTAGTAGAAAGATGTAACTTGATTTTTTGGAATATTCTGATGTTAGAACATTATCACAAATTTAAAAATACAACATTTTTAGTTTCAATTTTTGCGTAATTTTTTTGTTCGGAAATTCGACAGGTTAAAAGGGGCATAACTAAGTTAAATGTGAACACAATTTCGTCTCGATAGCGCAGTTCCAGAGGTAAAGAAAATTCAATTTTTGGATCGCGTACCCACATTATCGGTAAAAGCATTTTTTTCCATTTTTTTGGCCTTCTATTTTTGCCTGTCTGTTTAAACATTTTTTATATGAAAAGGAGCCTGTTGAAGAAGGAAAAAATTTTCCACGGAAAATTTGATGCTTAATGGTTGAAGAAAAAAAAGGAAATGTTATCGAAGCATTTGGAAATAATTGTCACAATAACTTACCTTAAGATTATGATAGAACAGGGTGAAACCCACGGAAACGAATAGAAACAGTAGAAACAGCACAAAACTCGATGTCTGAGAGATTCTCAAGGTGTTCAGTACAGCTGCGAATATAACGGCAACGGCGTGAGAGAATGCGATAGGCAAAAGGCATCGTTCGACCAATTCCCATGTTTTACTGTCGTCCGGTTCTTCGATTAATTTCGGCGGTGGCATTTCGTATTTGTTTGAATAAAAATTTCTTATAATATATTTATGTTGTATTCGTTACATGTAACGTTCACTCGAATTCGATAAAGTCATTCGGATACGCGGGCTAAGGCCGGCCTAGAAGACTGGTCTGGGCTAGAACTGAGCTAACTTTAAACTGGAAATAGTGTCTCATGTTAATGAACTAAATTTAACTACAGTGCTGCGCCTTAAATTCTCGTATCCCCGGTAGATTCCCGTTCGTTGCCGCGAATTCGGCTTTTACCAGTGTTACCGATACGATGAAACTTGTTCTGTCGATGGATTATTTTGAATGACTTATTATGTGCAATCGAAGCGCATAATGTCGATGGGGAGTTCAACATTTTTTTTGTTTCAGCGTAGTCTCAGGGGTTTCGTAGAAGAGAATGTAAATCGAGAGGTTATTGAAGGACGAAGCAATGTATTGTTGTGTCATGGAATGCACCCCATTAACGAGACAGGAACGAGCGTGGAGTAATAGGAACAGAATAACTAATAGTTTGAAGCCTAATGCCGGGTCATTATTTATAATTGGGTTGGCTTTCAGTCAGGGTTAAAACGTTGTTTCAACGGAAACTACATACTCTGATGTTGACGACAGAGAACAGAGAACAGAGAACAGAGAACAGAGAACAGAGAACAGAGAACAGAGAACAGAGAACAGAGAACAGAGAACAGAGAACAGAGAACAGAGAA
>JAPYZD010008087.1:0-12216 GCA_030522725.1 Ichneumoninae sp. B BG-2022a
AAATGTACCTTTCAACTCCTTGTGCTTGTTTGCACTAATATTTTGTATTGTGTTGCCTAGCTGACGCGATCCGCACAACCGAAAAATCACTTCTGCACTCGTGAATCATATTTGGTTTCGGCGAATTGGTATTTTTGAAAACTCAGCTATGAGGTGATTGCACGGTCATAAGGTGATGTCTATAATGTTGCTCCCTCATATCCGAGGCGTCCGATCATGCGCATCGTTGCGCGGCCGCTTGTTACAATTGACCCGTGTTATTTTTGTCCCCGGTCTCCCCTATATGGAGTGCCTTTTTTTAATTTTCATCTCTTCGATTAAAAAAAATCTCTTTTATTCTCAGAATATTTAATTTTTATTTTTATTTTATTCTCAGTTAATCTGAGAATACCTGAACGGAATGATTCGTGATTTTCCGTCACCAATCTTTTTTGTTTTATCTTAGAATTTATTTTTATTCGCTTATATCCTCAGACTTTCAGAATCTACAATACTTCTGCAGGTATATTAACGCTTTTTAAAAATTTTCATCTCCTCAATTTAAAAAAATTCTTAAATTTTTTTTTTCTCTTGCTCAGAATATTTAGTTTTTATTTTGATGTTATTCTCTGTTCATCTCAGAATACCAGAACGGGGAATACTTCGTGATATTCCGTCACCAATATTTTTTATTTTATTTTTGTTTCCATTTTTATTCGCTCACATCCCCCAGGCCTCCTGAATCTACAATACTTCTGCCGATATATGTATGCTCTTTTATGTAAAATGTTCATTTCTTTGATTTTTTTTGTTTTATTCTCTCACCTCCACCGAGCAGAGACAAGGAAATACTTTCATTCTTTCTCTCATTCCTCTCTCTCTGTCGAGCGTCGAGAAAAGTTGTGCGCCAGAGGTTTTCCGCCCGCGGCGGACTGTCTCGGGCTGGTTCGCACGTGTTGGCCGATAGCGAACCCCCCGCATCCGCACGGAAATGCGAGGAAATATCAGAAATATTCCGCCGATGGAGATATCGAAATAGAAGTGTGTAATGCATCGGGGGGGGGGTATATATGGGGCATTCCCTACCACTTCGACATGCGTCTAATCCTTCACACTTTCGATTGGACCCGCCATTTTTTATATCACTGAACTAACTCTCAAATGCACTCAGATTTTTTATTAGATTTTTAAAAATTGTTTATAAGTATCCGTGATAAAAGAAATGATCTTATTGATCGCCACAATTTAAAAATCTGAAAAAATTCTGAGACATTTTTTGTCACCATTAAAAAAATGTAAGATATGAGCCGGAGTCAGCTGGCATCACCTTCAACTTTTCCAATATTTCCTCGAATAACCTAGTGAAAAATGTAGAAGAAAAATCAAACAGGAGTTTGTTTAGCGCAAGGAAAAACTACGAAAAAATCTGAAAAGATTCCCAGAAATGCAACATACAAAAATGGTCAAGCGATCACTCATAGTCGACTGATTTGTTCGTTTAATTATTATCACTGTTTTATTTTCGAAAAAAAATGGGAGGTAACGGCCGGCCCACTTCGGCTCAAATCCTAAAATTTTTTACATATGCTACAAAAATGTTCAGAATTTGTTGCCATTTTTTAATTGTGCCGTCCGACTTAATTTTTTTAATCACACATAATAACAAACAATTAAAAAAAAATATCCTCGTGATTTTGAGAGTCAGTTCAGTAGTACAAAAAATCGGGGGCCCAAGACGCGAACGGTTGGACCCGTAATAAATGAAACTAATCACTGTTTTATTTTCGAAAAAAAATCGGAGGTAACGGCCGGCCCACTCCGACTCAAGTCCTAAAATATTTACATATGCCACAAAAATGTTCAGAATTTGTTGCAATTTTTTTATTTTGCCGAGCGAGTTAATTTTTTTAATGACACATAATAACAAACAATTGAAAAAAATCCTCGTATTTTTGAGAGTCAGTTCAGTAGTACAAAAAATCGGGGGCCCAAGACGCGAAGGGTTGGACCCAGGTCGAAATGGTAGGGAATGCCCCATATAAATGTGAGCAAAAGCCCGGGTCGGAAGAGCCCCGGGATGATGCAGCGAGCGAGAGAAACGCTTCGCCGAGTGTGAAGTGCCCCGTAAGAAAACACGGAAAGAATAATTCCACGCTTCGACGGAAATACCGTGAGTACGCGCGAGGGAAGCGAAACTCTCGCACCGTTCGCGGGTTGCTCTTTCTCATCTCCGTATGTCGGCTCGTGTGCGGGAGAGAGCGAGCCGAGGAGATGCGCAATGAACATGTGGGATAAATCTGCTTGCCTGCTCGCTCGCTTGCTTGGATCGTTGGCTCTACGGGGGCTGTTCGAGCAAGTTCCTGTTGGTCCCGCCATATAGGGCACGCTCTGGGTTCTCTGCGGTCTGGGCGTCGGCCACCAACGCCAGCGGTCCAGGGATTGCTGCTGACCGCAGTTAAAATGTGTTATGTACAAGTGTCGGATACATATGTACTTACTCGAGTATCGCACTCCCGGAGAGCAACGACGGGACAAAGTGGGACGGGGGCTCAGCTGGGGCTCAGGCCGCGGAATATACCGAGGGCGACTCAGCGACTCGCCGTCGCGACGATTTTTCCGCGTGCCCCTCGGCGGGGACGCCACCAGGACTAATTTCGGACGGATCGTGGATTGACGAGTGGCAGGGAGAATGTCTATATTCTTTTCTTCTTTTTTTTTTTAGGATAATTCATTTTTTGAAAAAACGAAAAAAATGAATGTTTAAGGAGGTTGGAGCGCTTCGGGCTGGTCAAAGAACTGCTTTTTTAAGTCGTTTACACACACTTTTACGCATCTATTGATTAGAGTTTATGGTTATTTGCATTAGAGCAGATGTCCTTTACTTAGAAAAACATTGATTGCAATTGATTTTCAAAAATATTAACTGGTTTGGGTTAATTTTTGAAAAGGTATATATTCGTTCAAATATTCGTTCATTTTTTGAAAAAAAGAAAAAAAATTCATTGTTTAAGGAGGATGGAGCGCTTCGGGCTGGTCAAAGGACTGCTTTTTTTAAAAGTCGTTTACACACACTTTTACGCATCTATTGATTAGAGTGGATTATTATTTGCATTAGAGCAGATGTCCTTAACCTAGAAAACATTGATTGCAATGGATTTTCAAAAATATTAACTGGTTTGGGTTAATTTTCGAAAAGGTACATATTTGCTCAGATGTTTCACAGAATAGTCCGTAATTTTCGGACGATTTTGATGTACTACGACTCATTTACTACGACTCTGTTCGTTGAAAGAGGCTCCACGAATTCACCGTTTAGATATTCGATAATATTTCCCGTGTAAAATTTACAGCTGTTTGTTTACGAAGGAATTTCGCTGAGGGATAAACGAAAGGCTGCCATCTTTAAACGGAAAATACTATCGAATATCTAGACGGTGAATTCGTAGAGCATCTTCCGAGGAAAAGAATGAGCCATAATACATCAAAATCGAGCGACAATTACGAATTATTATTACTTGAAAAAACTGAACAAAAATGTATCTTTTCGAAGATTAGCATAAATCAATTAATATCTTTGCAAATCCATTGCAATTAATGCTTTTCTACGTTAAAGATATCTGCCGTAATACAAATAGCCATCCGCTATAATCAATAGATGCGTAAAAGTTTCTATAAACGACTGAATATATAGCACGCATTTGACTAGTGTGAAGCGTTTTAACCTCCTTAAAAAAGTTATTTTTTCGGAGCAAATGTTGTGAAATTGGTTCCATCGGTCCATAGCCAATTGATCGGAAAATTGGAAGTGGATGGATGGAGAACAACATTTTTAAATTTTTTTAATTGAGCAAATACAGTCTCCGGACGACTTTCGAATAAAAAATCGAAAGTGACGAATGTTTGGTCTTTTTATTTTGGTTCGAGTGTGTGTGTGATTGAAAGATCTGAAATAATTTGTAAACTCGTCAATATTATTGGATACGCTGAATTACTCTCCAGTGTGTACCAGCGACTCGCCGTCGTGGCGATTTTTATTTCGGATTGAGTCTGCGTGCGATTGAAAAAATCTGAATATAAATTGTTAATAATCTGAAATAAATAGTAAGGTCGTCAATATTATTGGACACTCGAAATTACTTTCCAGTAAGTACATGCGATCAATTGTTCACACTCCGTGAAAATAGGTCACTTTGACGCGGAACGCCTAGCTAGGTAGGTTCATCTTTATTACCATGTATCTTAGGATAAAGTGTACGACACACACACGTCCGTCTGTGTGACGGTTCACACAGATGTAAATAGTGTATAGCTCATATGCGATTTACGGAATACCCGGAGCTTATCCCACACCGGCCAGGATTTTCTCCGCTTCGCGACAGTAACTCTCTTTTTACCTCGAACTCTCTAGCCTCTGTGTATCTTCCTTCCCAACCCCTTTACTCTCTATCACATGGACGACGGCTTTATTAAGCCGTTCTAAACTATATATCCAATGAAATAGAATTACATAGTGATATACAAATTTATATGGTACGTGATCTCGAAAAATTGAATTCTCTCGTAAATTCGATGAAACGGTAATAAAAAGAAGATATGGCCGGGAGAGAAAGGAAGTGTTTTTACCCCCTACATATATTATTACGTTAAATATCCATACAATAATAAAGCTCATATCGATTGAACACTCACATGGATACTCGCACAGTTACACAGTTACCCACCCGAATACGCATACTGATAGTCACACGGATACTCACACGGATACTCACACGGACGCTCACACGGATGCTCACACGGATACTCACACGGATACTCACACGGATACTCACACGGATACTCACACGGATACTCACACGGATACTCACACGGATACTCACTCACATAACTCACATAGATACATAACGCACTAGTTATATTACATGATTCTTCTTCAAGAATTATATAGTGTTTAAGGCCATGTGAAAGATGTACCACGTGACATATGCATTATAAAAAGTACGGTTGAATCAACTAAGATTCGGGCAGGGACGTTCAACTAAATACTTTCTTGGTACAGTTAAAAAATTGGTTAGTTCAACAATTTGTTGGGCGATTTCAAAATATTTTGGTGTCATTAAAATATTTTATTCGACCAACAAAATATTTACTTGAACGTCCCTGCCCGAATCTTAGTTGATGCAACTGTACTTTTTTATCAGAGTGGGTGTGAGAAAGAGATAGATGCATTTTTCGAATCAATGCCATTTAAAACCGGTTGATGTTTCGGATAAAACGGAAGCATCATTGGACGCGGTATTAAATTGTACATCCGCCAATGCATTGCTTTTACCCGAAAAGTTTACGGTCTCTGAATCGCATTCATTACAAATTTTGGTTACCGACATGTCCTTAACATAATAATATGTAATAACATTAATATAATAATTAATTTTATATTCCGTCATATATCACGGTGAACGTGTTATGGCTCAGCCTGATAGGGACGTATATCAATGATATATAAACCGGGCCATTTATTAAGCACGTTTACCCTGTATAATACATATATAATATATATTTATAATAATAGCTAATTTCACTGTAAGACGAACTACGAGGTAAATGTTCCGCTCTATCGGAAGTACTATCTGGCACTTCTGCGTACATATATATATATATATATATATATATATATATATACATATATACGTACAGTGCTCGGTTCTCTTATGAAATATTTAAATGAAAACCATTATCTTCCGTTGCTCCTTCGCCGCTTTCACCTAACCCGCGACGCCATTTACGTGAAAGACCGCGTCCGCCTCTCAACCGCGGAAACGCCTCGGCGTAATATAAATCAGGAATTAACATATCGGTCGTGCACTTCTATGAATATTAATAAATAATAATTATTAGGTTGGTTCTACGCTCGTCGAGCTTTGCGGGTTTATCGTCCGCACGGATAGTTTACCATGTTTATAGGGATTCGAGATTTTGTGCTTTTGCGAGTCGTATTTCAGGGTTTGATCTTTTTCGATTCGAGCTTCACGATTTTTTTTGTTTTAATCGCCGAAATTTTTTTTTTTAAATAGCGTTACTCTCGTTCAGACACGAAGCCCGTTGGACGCAAAACAGTATGCAGAATACATTTTTTCAAATTGTATCGGCGTATCTTCGCAATTGTTAATTAATATTTTTATTAATGGTTTCCGTAATTTAATTTTATACAATCAGTAAGTTTTTTCTTCTATCGAGCGAGACTTCGTATTATGGCCGATTTTCAATGGATTTCCCATGTCAATGCGTTAACTCGTGTGGCGTGAATAAAAACGCATAGAAGTCTGGCGCGCGTCTGGCGCAGATACCGAATGAGTGCAACTCTCCAACGTATACAATAGACGCGCTTTCTATAGTTAAAAAAAAACAAATAACCAAATAAGCAAAGTCTAGCAGTCAAATATGAAAAATTCTAGCTATAGTTAAACAAAATAACGTTAAATTTATATGGAGTATTAAAAAGTATTAGAAGGGTATTGAAAAAAGAATGTCCATCAACCCGTACTCAACAATAAGTTTAAAAAATAGACAAATATATACTATTAACAATGAATTTTGCAACACCTTCACGAGAAATTCTACGAGTATGCAACGATAAAAGTAGCATGTAGAGTAAAAGAAGTTTGCACTTTTTACAATTTATTGTCCACAATTTTTTATTTGTTAATTTTCTAGTTTTGCAAACAAAAGTACAAACTAAAATTGTCAATGACACAGGAAATAAAAGGTCAGGTTCGTATATTCAAATAAGTGACAAACTCGTTTGTCACTTTTTTAACAAAATTATTTTTACGTTATTTCGCATTCCGATTTTACGAAATTATTTTTTACTGTGTGCCAGGTCTCCACTGTCAAGGAAAGAAATATTTTCCTGCCCTCGCTTTCTTGGACTCTACTTCGGAAACTTCTTTTTTTCCAAGTCCTAAATTCACGCACACTTCACTTTATAGATTCGTGTTTAATATCCGATCAGTTATTGTTATGTGCCGGGACTCCGAGTGATTATTTTCTGCAATCAAATATGGAAAATTGCGCTAAAGTTAAACAATTTCGATGGAAAATAGATTAATCCATTTTTTTTTAATCCGTCAATCCATTGTCAACAATAAACAAGACCTTTAAAAAATGGATACATAAATAATATAAAAAATAAATTTTACAACGTCTTCACGAGAAATTTTACGTGTGCGCAACGCGCCACTTCTCCACCGCCAAGTAAAGAAATATTTCTCTGCCCTCGCTTCCATCGACTCCGCTTCAGAAACCTCTTTTATTTTTCTCCAGCCCCAACCTCACGCACGCCACTCTCAACAGACGCGTGTTTAATATCCCACCAGTTATCGTTACCTGCCGCGACTCCAAATCGTTATTTTCTGCAGACATGAAAACTCGAACCAAAATTAAACAACTTTATGGAAAATAAATTGATCAATTTTTAATAAATCTATCAATCCATTCTCAACGATAACTTTAAAAAATAGATAAATAAATTTTAGGACGAATTCACGAGAAATTCTACGAGAGCGCAACGCGCCACTTCTCCACCGCCAAGTAAAGAAATATTTCTCTGCCCTCACTTCCATCGACTCCACTTCAGAAACCTCTTTTATTTTTCTCCAGTCCCAACCTCACGCACGCCACTCTCTATAGACGCGTATTTAATATCCCACCAGTTATTGTTACGTGCCGGGACTCCGAGTCGTTATTTTCTGCGGCCAAGATCAACGAGCCCAACAAGGCACTCACTGCGTTATCGGTGGTTCCAGGTGAGGATTATTATCCTACCTCGATGAGCATAAAAAAAAGTACGGGAAAATAACGGAGTTTGGCGCCCGCGAGTTCGGGTACAAAAATGACGCCCCATACTGTAATCAACGCTTTATCATTCCCTCGGCCTAAGTCTCGCCTCGGCCACTTGGCAGTCCTTTAGCTCGCCTCCTCACTCTTCCTCTTGGATTATATCTGGCTCGCTTTACCTCACTCGCCACTGTAAAAAATATATACGCTCGGTAAGTATTTCCTAGTACCTACCCTTCGCGCGGAGCTCGCTCTGGAAGAAATATTTAATAGTCGTGCCCGGCTCCGGTAATTGCAGTTCTTACACAAGTTGTAACAAGTGTGGCTTCACCTGGTCTCGCTGTATGGGCCACGATACCGACCGCGGCCTCTCCCAGCTCCCCGTACGTTCGTCTCTCTCGCCTCTCGCTCGTTCGCTCCTTCGCAAAAATGACACGGTCGGCCTCGCTCTTTTCTGCAAACCTGCGTCCACTCCCCGCACAGACGTTTCACCGTTTAACTTCGGAAACGTAGCCGGTCCGTGCACTGCCTTCGCGAAAATATGTAATACACCCGATTGAATCAGTCTGTTTGCCGCAAACGAGCTCGCGCGAATCGACTGCGAAGACTATTATCGTGGCGCGGTGCGAACAAACATCGCGAGCGGCTCGTTTCGACGTAAATTTTATGCGGGTTTGTTTTTACTTATTTTTTCAATTTTATCATTGCATTTTTTGTTGCTGAAAAATTGGCTTTATTTTGACACAATGATTACTTTTACGACAATCGTCCGCCGATTTATTTGTAACGGTATGATTTATTATGTCGAATGTCAGATAGAAATGTTTACCGTTTCGGTGCTGAGTATGGAATTTCAAGAATAGACACGTGATACATTTTTAAACATTTATTTTGTACAACGATTGGACAATTTTTAATAATATTTTATTGACGTCTACTCCATAAATTTTTCGAAGATTGTTGCAACCAACAGTAATATTTATTTTCTTGTCGATCGTCGGAAGAAAACGTTATCTTTTTTGAAGAACAAAAAAAAATTCGTTCGGTAACAAATAGTTTCGAGAATCGAGAAATTGCCCAGTCCGACAACAACAAAAAAAAATTTTAATAGTTTCTATAAAAAAGAATTAGAAAATTAATTACCGTCCGTGGAGAAGAAAAACAATGAAGTTAATTATCGGGAAACAAGATTTATAAATTTATGTTCGAACAATGGCTGAATAATGAATTTTCAGAGATAAGAATATCTCGAAATTTGTCACAAAGAGACATTGCTTTACTTTGTCCGACTATTGGCAGTGATTACTGCACGACGCTCTTTACTCGAGTCCCCTATTCACCCTGTATATTTAAAACAATTGGAACTGTTATCCGCTGTTGTACGGGGTTGCGGAGGTCATAAAGGCTTTACGAGAGTTTGAAAAGTTCCGCGTAACCCTCCCCCTCCCTTGCCCCTCTCCCTATCACAATGAAATGCTAGTACAACGCTGCAATCCAAAGAGCACCGAGCTCGGTACTGGTTCTTGTTGGCACTTAGTTCAAAGTTTTGAAACTTCTCACCCTTTTGCCTTAAACAATTCATTTATTATTCTCCTTCGTAGAGAATTATTTTATAATTATGTTCACCGGCGCGTTAGCAATAAAATCTTTTCGAACTCGAGGAATTCTCTATCGCGACTACTTCGAGGATTCTTTTCCATGGCACGTTTTACCGTATTTTTTAAAAGTGTAACAGCTTCCTTTTTAAAACATCTTACATTTCTTATTTAATTGTAGAATGAAGCAATAAAGCTTTTTGAGCAGAATTGCATACTTAAAAAAAATCTGTTAGCAGAAAGTAATAAACGAAATTTCTTTATTTTAGGTTTTTCACATATTTTTATACGGAAAAATGTCCAGCCGTTGAAGAAAATCATTTTTTAAAACCCGATAAAACTTTTAGAAAGAATTTTTTGAAAATTGATTTTCTTGAATTCACAATCGATCAGAATGCGATACTAGTACAGTGCTGCAATCCAAAGAGCATCGAGCTCGGTATTGGTTCTTGTTGGCAATTAGTACGAAGTTTTGAAACTTCTCACCCTTTTGCCTTAAACAATTAATTTATTATTCTCCTTCGTAGAGAATTATTTAAAAATTATGTTCACCGGATTGTTTGCAATAAAATCTTTTCGAACTCGAAGAATTATCTATCGCGACTACTTCGAGGATTCTTTTCTCTGGCAAGTTTTACCATATTTTTGTCAGCACGTAGAGCTTTTGTGTCCTATTTTTTTTTAATGCCTCAGCTCCTTTTTCAAAACATCATACATTTTTATTAAAAAATTGTGGAATAATTTGATGAATGCTTTTTGAATAAAATTTTCCGAGCAGAATTCCGTAATTAAAAAAAATCTGTTACTGAAAATTAATAAACGGAACTTTTTATGTAACATTTTTCACATATTTTTATACGGAAAAATGTCCAGTCGTTGAGAAGAATAATTTTCTTTAAACGAATTCGAACGAAGCTTTAAGAAGCATAAAAAAAGTGTCTTTTTTCTTAAGCTTAACTAATTCGGCTCCTCGATTAAATTTCCTTCATGAAATCTCGGAAACACCTCGTCAATTTGGTAATTCGTTGTATACCTAAGAAAAATAAATTAAATGTGGTGGAGCTACAAAAAAATGATAATCCTATGCTATTTTCTTCGTATCCGCCGTATGTCGCCCATTAAAAAATTAACCTGATTATTTAAATTTCGCTTCGTAATTAAATTTTCAACGTGGTTGGCCGGTCGCGAGTACGGCCGTTCGAGCTTTTATGAAAGTGTCGTTGAGGCGGTATCGCGAATTGAATTTAAATTACTTAATAAGTCATCCCAGATCCGCGGATATTCCGAAGAAGAACTCGTTTCCTTAAATTGTCAGTTAATGTATGTCGATGAATATCATTCGAGAAACAATATTCCCATATTCGGCGTAAAGACCGATTATGTCACTACCGCATCGTGATGCTAAAAATGCGAAATGTTTCATTTAACGATCTTGGAAATGTACGGTTACATTTTTGGATAATCAATTTCGCAAAGAGTAGACAAAATTGACCCAAAATTTAGTGAATTTTTCAAAGTGTAAATCACACGATTCGACGTAAACCGGTGTACCGATATTGCAGATTTCAACAATAATTCGTAGAAATTTAATGAATACCGATTGGAATTTGCCGAAACCTGCGCCGAACGGCGTGAAAAAATAAAACTTTCGGCTTCTTCAATTCCATTGCACTCGAGAGAAGTAAAATAAATTCGAGTTTCAACATTCTATATACCAATGCCCGAAATAGCCGAAATAGCCGACCAAATAATAAATATATTCAACGAATTCGGATCCCAAAAAAATAAAAATAAAAAGCAATAAAAAATTAATTGTTCACCCTGTGATTCTCGCGCACATTGTCGCCGGATGCAGCGACGCGAGCGTCAAGTCAACCGGTGGATGATTAAATTCCCCTGATAGGTGTAACAGAATCGTTGGCGCGTCGAGGCCCCGAATGGCGGCGAGTGCATCGAGCATTTTCTATTTGCATTTCACGTCGTAGAAAACCAGTACCCGGGGGCGATTAAGTGTCCCGATACCGTGAGAAAAGAGTCCCCGTTCTCCGAACACCCAGTATATATCGGGCGTGGTCACGCGTTTCCCACTCATGCAATCGCAGTAAATCCAAGGTTCACCGGGCTCGGAGAGCTCCTTTCGCGAAAGTATGGACACTGCATGGTTTCTATACTCTCGCTACGACGGAGTAATAGTGTTGTACCGCATGGCTACAGAATCCTCGCACACTCTTACATCCCCCCTCCAAAGTGTACGTCTATTCCTGCACTCGTGTACGAGGCATTCCGTATCAAGTTGACCACCGGAGTTTCCGTCGTGAATTTTTTTTCTTTCTTTTCTCGAGTTTTTCACACCGATCGGGAAACTTTCCGGTACCTTTTTTGGTAAGCCAGAGATACGTACGGATGGAGGAAAAGAAATGTATGTTTTGTTTTTATGGAAAGACTGAAAAAAAATGAAAAAAGGACATCCAAAAGTCTACATTTTATGCGAGTTGTTATTCGGTATTTTGATTATTTCTTCGATCGATCGCATCATTCGATGTTCTGTCGAAAATCAGTTTATGTATAGTCACTGGATCGCAGACCGGCTATGTAAATATTGTCATTGGAAGGCTTAGGCACAGACTCATATTTTCGCGATGATTCTTAACCGATTTCGAAAAGTCGGTAAAGAAAAAACTAATATGATCCAAAACAGTTCTTCCAAGACAAAATCCAAGATAAAATCCAAGATAAAATCCAAGATAAAATCCAAGATAAAATCCAAGATAAAATCCAAGATAAAATCCAAGATAAAATCCAAGATAAA
>JAPYZD010008096.1:0-10474 GCA_030522725.1 Ichneumoninae sp. B BG-2022a
CAGTAAACGGTATAATTTCGGAGTGATTAGCGACGTCGCTTGGGGCTGCGTTTTGACGAGAGACGGGAGCGCAACGATTGCCGACACGTACTCCTCGCCTACTCGTCTCATCGCCTTGTCCGGCGTACAATTATACTTCGGGTCGTACAATTACACACTTTAGGAGCAACTTTCCATGATGATATGTTTCAATGAAGCTTCCATTAAAAGTCAATAAAAAAAAGAAAAAAAATGGTGCCACAAATAATTCAATTTTGGGAGAGAAAACTTTTCCCAAGAAAAATGTCGGTAAAAGCGATCTCTGTAAAAAAATCAAAAAGTGGATCATTCATGGAAACAATCGACATAGTTCCACTCTTCTCCAGCCAATATTGACGCAGGTCTCGGTGCCTCGATGAATCAATAAATCGGTCTGGCAGAACAAGCAGTGCGAACGCGTCATAATAAGGAGTGCGCAAACACGTCATAATAAGAAGTGCGAAAGCGCATCATAAACGCTTGGCCGGATCCCGGCTGTTGGCGGCAACCGGCGAAAGAGAAAGGGGAAGGTACCAAATAGCGTGCAATGATTGTCGACACGTACTCTTCGTCCAATCGTCTCCTCTCATTGTCCGTCTTGCAATTATACTTCGGATCGAACAATTACACGTTAGGAGTAACTTTCCACGATAATATGTTTCAATTACCTCCACGAAAGCTCGAATAACAAAAAAAAGAGTAACAATAGTGCCTCAAATAATTGAATTTTTGCTTCCCAACAAAAATGCCAGCAAAAACGGCATCCGTAAAAAAAAGATCATTCATTGAAACGATCGACAAAGTTCCTCACTCCACCCAGAAAAATTATTCATTTGACGGCCACCGTTTATTTGGTTTAAGCAACATATTTATTTGATTTATATAAATATTTATCTCATTTAAGTAATTATTTACTGAATTAAACTAATTATTTATTTAAATAAAATACATATGAATTGAATATAAGTAATTATTTACTTAATTAAAATAAATATTTATTTAAATCAAATAAATAATTTAGTTAAACCAAATAAACGGTAGCCGTCAAATAATTTTTTTCCTGGGTGATCATCTCGCGTTCCGGTCGCGATCACACCCACCCAATATTGACGCACGTCTCGATGCCTCGACGAATGAATAAATCGCACCGGTCGAACAAAGTGCGTGCGGGCAGAGTGCCGAGCGAGACGGCGAGATAGGAGTGAGCGAACGCGTTACAAACGCTTGGCCGAATCCCGAGGGATCGCAGCGTCCGGCGAAGGAGAAAGAGGAAGGTACCACAGCTCTCTAGTCTGCTGAGCGAAGACGAGGAGAGTCGGAGAGGCGCGTACACGAGGAGCGCGGCAGAGTCGGCGGAGCCCGAAGAGACGGCTCTCACTTTCACGTGGTCGCCGTGACCGAGATAAAGATGGTGGCGAATTACCAGCGCAACCTACACAGCACGGTGTAACCGGGGATATCAACGTATGTGTAGCGAAAAGGACATAGCCGGAGCGGAATCGGGGATCGGAGCGAGCACAACGGGCCGCTGACCGGCGCGCCGATGAGCTATAGGGAAGAGCGGGGCAAAATGGGACAGTGGGGCAAAACCGGCCAGTGGGACAAAACGCAATTTTCCAATAATTTTTGTGTGGGGTAGTGGGGCAAAACGGGGCAGAAAAACCGGATAAGGCAAACCCGAGTAGAAATTTTCACGCGTTACATTGGGCCCTGATAAGGTGCTGAGAACGCCTGATAAGCCCTTATCAGGACCTTATCAGGACCCGATGTAACGCTCGAAAATTTCTACTCGGGAAATGGGGCGGAAAATCCGGATTGTATCGATGGGGCAAAATGGGCAAAAAATCCGAAGGTATCGATGGGGCAAAATGGGACAGTGGGGCAAAATACAATATTGCAATCATTTTTATATGGAGTATTGGGGTAAGAAGGGGTAGAAAATCCGGATGCACCGATGAGGCAAAAGGGGTTAGAAAATCTGAAGGTATCAATGGGTCAAAATGGGGCAGAAAATCCAGAGGTATCGATCGGCCAAAATGGGACAGTCTGTGAACCCGCGATTTCCCAATAATCTTTGCATCAGGCAGTGGCGCAAAACGGGTCAGAAAATCCCGCCGGGGCAAAACGGAACATCAAAAAAATATTGCAAAAATTGCGTTTACGGCCCACTATCCCATTTCGCCCCACCGTCCCATTTCGCCCCGCTCTCCCCTCCACAGAAATTCCCACACACCCGAACGCCCGTCGGACAGCACACAAGAGGTACAGTAAAACACGTGCGTAGGTAAACCCGAAGCTCTTCTATCTCTATCTCCGGTGCGCGGAGAGGCGCGGTAGCCACGCTCTCGCGTGTCGACGCTCCCGAAAGGATCTATAGATCAGTCCTTTAATTACCGGCCGTGGAAGTGGAGGAGAGCCCCGCGCCCGATTCGATCGCATGTGCAATTGCACTCCGGCGCGGTTGCAACTGTGCATGCACCGTCCTGGAAGCCTACACGGCCGAACATGGGAGTTATCTCGGGCCCGTCGCTCGCGTACGAGAAGCTACATATACGCGCTTATAAACGCCGAGGATAACTCCTCCGGTCACGCGCTCGCGCGCATGCGCGCCTGCAACGCTCAACCCTCTCCGTATGACGCATTGCCGCACGCCGGACGTAAATCGCCGGGGTGTCACTCGGGAGGCGTGCTGCTCCTGTTCCTGTTTAGCACCGATGTTGCCGCTCTCTCCGTGCCGCGTTCGCCCATCCGCTCGGGTACGTGAGCGCAAACGCCGTACAAATGTACCCTCGTACGCGCTAATCGGCTACCGAGGACTCTCGCTCGGCTTCTCCGCGCGCAGGCGAAGATTTCCTTAACTCGCCCGTACGAATGGCCCGCCAGCGCCGAGCGAGCCCAGATCACCGCCGCCGATATGAGCATTATGTTGTAGCGACGCACGATGCAAACACGTGTGTGCACGTGTGCCGGAACGCGGATCGTCGTAGGCAGCGGTAATAGAGACTATCCCGCATACGCGCCGTTCGATTTCGTAACCTCACCGACGGATTTATTTATAGACGATATATAATACACGCGAACGCAGGAGGGGAGGGCGCGATATGTACGCGTACTCGATTTCGCGCTCTCGCAGGTACCTCGCGCGAGGCGTGGCTCGACTCTAATGCTATTTGAGATAATGCGATTTTATAACGGCCGCGGCTGTGCACACACACTCCCGGCCACGTTGATCGTTCCTCGATTGTTTTCCTCTTTTTCTTTTTTATCGTTTTGCTTTTAATATTTTATCTCGGATTAGCGTGTACACTCTGCGCTATATATATAGTGAACTATATAGTGAATTATATAGTGAACTATATAGTGAATTATATAGTGAACTATATAGTGAATTATATCGTAAACTATATCGTGGACTATATAGTGAAATATATAGTAAACTATATCGTGAACTATATAGTGAACTATATCGTGAATTATTAGCGAACTATGTAGGGGAGAGCGGGGCAAAATGGGGCAACGGGGCAAAACGGGGTTTTTGGGCAAAACTAAATTGTCCAATCATTTTTGGATCGGACAAGGTGGCAAAACTGGGCAGAAAAGTCTGATGTATCCGATAAGGCGAATTCGGGCATCCAAAAATTATTGGAAAATGACGTTTTGCTCAAAAACCCCGTTTTGCCCCGTTGCCCCATTTTGCCCCGCTCTACCCTATTATAGTGTACGATATGGGTATATAGTGAATTATATATAGGGTAAAAGTGGTGAATATGGTCCACCTCGATTAACACGTAAATCAATTATATTTGGACCGGGCCATATTCCCCACTTTTACCCTGTTAATGTGTTTCAAAAAAAGGCATGTTTTTTATTTTCCTTTCACCTTTTGAAAGTACAGATTTCGGTCTCAAATTAAACCTCGGTGGTACCTAGCGAAAAATCCCAAAAAGTGGCGCCGCATTCGACGTTGTACCCAAAAAAATGCGGCATCTCTCTAAATTAATTGTCACCGACCGGCTTTTGTAGAATTTTTTTATCGATCAAAAAATATGGTCCTACGTGGTGAGAGCTTAACTTTTTGGCACTTTTTGTATTAAACACAAAAGACTTAGATTTTTTAATTCGCATATAGAAAACTTCACGGTTGATTCAACCGTATTTTTTTATCAGTGACAAAAATATTTAAAAACATATCCTTTTTGTGAAACACCCTAATATACATAGTGATCTCTATATATATATATATATGGTGAACTATAGGGGAGAGCGGGACAAAATGGCACAGCGGGCCAAAATGTGATAATGAGCCAAAACGCAATTTTCCAATAACTTTTGGATGGTGTCGATGGTGGCACGTGGGGCAAAACGGCTTAGAAAATCCGGCCGTAATCTCTGGAACAAAATGCGGCATCCAAAAATTATTGAAAAAATTGAGTTTCGCCCTCAATGTCCCGTTTTGCCCCTGTCTCCACTGTAACGAACTATACAGACGTGTGTGTATGTAATTAAATAACGCATTGACTGAAAATGCCTCGGGACTCGGAGGCAGAATATTCGTGGCAGGTTCGCTCGTACCAAGGCGAAGGGTGTGTGTGTGTGTGGGGGAGATCGGTGCTCGCTCCGGTATTACCTACACGATTGTAAACATGCGCAACGACGAGCAAACGACACGGTGGTCTCCCGGCCTGCTGGAGATCCGAATAGCGCAGGGGGAGAGAGAAAGACGGAAAGAGAGAGTGCGCACACCGCGCGGAGGCCCCGCAGGCAGAAATCGAAAGTGGATTCTTAAGATTCGCCATACGAGGAACAGGCTGCCGCCGTCGCTGCCGGTGCCTGTTCTCCTGCTCGCCACTCGGACTCGTTCGGACCTTATATGGATCCCGTTGATCCGCGGATCTATCGCTCTCTTTCTCCTCTCGCCTGCACGTCGAAGACACACACGCGTCCGATGGCTCGGCGCGACCGCGAGTCAATGATTCATTTTCCTATCCGGGTTTCCCCGTAACCGGACAGAAAACTCCCGACCTTTACATGTAATTAGGACTAATGGGGAGCGGGAGATATCAAAAATAGTCCGCTCGGTGGATTTTGCATCTGGGCGGTTCTATCTGTCTAGCAGTGAAGAAGCATCAACCTGAAGATACACTGATAAAAAAATACGATTGAATCAAACAAGATTCGGGCAGAGACATTCAACTAAATATTTTGTTGGAACAGCTAAAAAATTTGTTGCCTCAACAATTTATTGGGTAACTTCACCGAAATATTTTTGAGTCGTTAAAATATTTTGTTCGACCAAAAAAATATTTACTTGAACGTCCCTGCCCGAATCTTAGTTGATTCAACTGTTTACTTGTTTTTGTACTATTTAACTTTTTTTTTTTGTACTTTTTTACTTTTTTACCAGTGTATCTGCACGAGACTAAACTTCGTCAAACCACGACGGTTGCGTTTTGCGTCGTACAAACCTCGCTCGGGGAAGTTCGCTTGGAGAATAAAATTCTCCGCATACAAGCGAATATTTTTTTTTTTTTTTACTCACTGAAGCGACGCATTGACGGAGACTTGCTAGGGATGGAATTTTATGTCACACCCGAAAAAAGAATTTATTTCTTTGGTTTAAATAAATATTTACTTAATTTAATTAAATATTTATTTTATTTACATACATGTTTATTTAAATGAATTAAAATATTTATTTAAACCAAATAAATATTTATTTGCGGGTGCCCGTCAAATAAATTATTTTTCTGGTTGCATGCGGATATCTTCAGGGTCGTGAAGAAGCGCGGCCGCGAGAGGCCACACAGGAATTTACCTGAACGCGAATTTCCATCTTCCACGTATATTTATCTCTGTCTGGAGTAGATTAATCCGCACCACATTCATAATCTACCGCACGGGGTAGATTTATCCGCATAAAGCTATACACCCAGAAAATAAAATTATTTGACGGCCACCGTTTATCTGATTTAAGTAAAAATTTATTTAAATAAAATAAATATTTTAATGAATAAATATTTATTTCAATAAATAAATAATTATTTAAATTAAGTAAATAGTTACTTAAGTCAAACAAATACTTATTTAAATAAAATAAATATTTATGTAAATCAAGTAAACATTTATTGAAATCAAATAAATATTTTACTTAAACCAAATAAACGATGGCGGTCAAATAAATTATTTTTCTGTGTGTAACGGCTGTGTTTTGCATCGCCCAACCTTCGCTCGGTTAAGTTCACCTGGAAAATAAAATTCCACGAGTGAACAATAATTTTTTTCCTACCAAAGCAGTTCATTGCCAGAGACTCGCTGGGGATGAAATTCGATGTCCCGCGGATATCTCCAGAGTCGAGCAGAAGCGCGGCGGGGAGAGGCCACACAGGAATTTATCTGGCCGCGAATTTCCATCTTCCACGTATATTTATCCCCGTCCAGGGTAGATTAATCCGCACCCCTTCGCTCCCTCCGCTTGCACTTTGTACCGCTCTGCGAAAATTCCAGACATTTTTTTTTTAAACCTTCCTCCACCCAGGAGCAACGCACGTGCATTCCCGCAGCTTTAGAACGGGGAGGAAAAAAAAGTCCTGCGGAGTGTGTCCCTATCGACTAGCCTGTCACACGGGCCATTACCAGCGACCGCAGTAAAGCAACCAGCCCGAGCTATCCGTCTCGCTCTTTCCCTCGGTTCCCGCCACTCGCGCACTCGGCAACCGGAGGCTGCGCCGAGGATTCCCTACACTCGCGAACCTCCGTACGCGCTTGTTGTAAATTCCAGTGTAACGAAACTATCTATCTAGCGTGGCAGAGCGTGCGAGCGACGGTGCGGTGTACATACTAGTCTACTCGGTACTGGTGTACTTGCTATATATATATATATATATATATATATATATATATATATACACATATGTGTGTGTGTGTGTGTGTGTGATGTGTGTGTGTAGTCGATAGAATGGAGCACCCTCGCTCCGGAACTCGCTCCACCGCATTTCTTGTCCTTCCTCCCTACCGTATCGCGTTCCCTTCGCGCCTTTTCTCCTGCGCTCCTCACCGGTGTACTATATATAAAACCATTTGTGGACCATGCCGAGCGGTACTTACCGATCGCCCAGACGGACTTTAACGCGTTGTCTCAATATCGTGTTCGCAGAAAGACCCGAGTTCATCGCACCCGCGGGTAATCGAAGTCTGTATAGGGCGAAAGTGGCGAATATAGTACGGTTCGTGTACAGTGAGAGAGGGAGCTCGGGGAAATTTTCGAGGCATGTGGAAAATTTCGATCGCCGCGAACACTGCAACCAGAATATGTTTTATTTGACGGGTGCCCCGCAAAGAAATATATATTTGGGTAAAATTAATATTTATTTGATTAAAATTAATATTTATTTGATTAAAATTAATATTTATTTGATTAAAATTAATATTTATTTGATTAAAATTAATATTTAAAATTAATATTTATTTTGGGGTCGGCCGTAAAATAAATTATTTTTCCGGGTGTACCGATATGGGAGATTTATACAGTGACATAGGAACTTTTACTACGCCCATATGATGATTGTTTCCAGAAGGCGGGTTGGTACAATTTCCGGTGTCCGGCTAAGAAGTTCGTGAATTCCGTGGATAAAAACTGCGGATTTTGTCGAACAAATTTTTTGTAGGTATACATAAAAAAAAACACGTACCTGAAGATATCTGCATGACATCAAGTTTCATCTTTGGCCACTCTCTATCAGTGCATAGCTTTAGCAACAATAACCAATTATTCACTTATAGAATTTTAATCTCCAAGTGAACTTCCTCGAGCAAAGTTTGTACAATGCAAAATACAACCATTATAACTTGATGAAATTTGGGCACATGCAGATATCTTCAGGGTCATAAAAAAATTTGATCCACATAACATAAAGATATAGAAATCTAAAACAAACTAAAACAAAGAAATCGAAAAAAAAATGACCATAATATTTGTAATAGGCCACGTTCGATGCGACTTCACCTGCTCCACGAAGGAAGCATCGCGCGGCCATACGTTCTCCGTAACCGCCGAGCGCCACCGCGCATCCTCCACCCACTTGCGTCTCGAGCCGCCGGGCTGCCCGGTTGCTCTATGGCGAAGGCACGACCTGGCACCGAACACGTCCGCCCCGGGGGGACGAAAACAATGCCCCGGGTGGACGCGCGTGTTCGGGCCGACACCTACGTTATGATCCTTCGCGAATACAATCGAGGGAAGACGTTTCCAGCCTCCCGCGCCGGTCCGGCTCCCGATGCGAGGCATTGTCTGCGCATGCGCGCGTGCGTTGCTTGCGCATGCGCGTGCGCTGAGAAAAAATTATATAGGAAAGGCAACAGTACTGACTTTTTACCGTAGCAAATAGTTCCCCTCAGGAACTATTTGTTCCCACATTTTATAGTTACGATAATGACAAAAAAAATCATGGTTGCAATAATAATTATAATTTAACCAATTGATTATATACTATGGGCAACTATCTATATAAACGTTCTCCTTGGGAACTATTGATTATAATAGGAAATACTATCCTTTTTCTCAGTGTGTGCATTGCCTGCGCATGCGCTGTGAAAAAATTACATAGTAAAAGCAACAGTACTGACTTTTTACCGTAACAAATAGTTCCCCACAGGAACTATTTGTTCCCACATTTTATAGTTACGATAATGATAACAAAAATCATGGTTGCAATCGTAATTATAATTTAATCAATAGATAATATACCATCGGAAACTATCTATATAAACGTTCCCCCTGGGAACTATTGATTATAATAGGAAATGCTATCCTCTTTCTCAGTGTCTGCATTGCCTGCACAGACTGCAGATTTTCGGCTCGTAATACAACGGAAAACTGTGCGGGAAAACGTTGAAAAATTGATTCCATATTGGTACACTGAGAAAAATAATTGGTTGGTTTAACCAAGGTGACACACTTTCAAAGGCGTTATTTGGTTGGTAAAACAAAAGTGTGTGTTTATATTGATATATTTTGAATCCACTGAAGGGAATAATCGCATCCAGAAAAATGATTTATTTGAAAAAAAATAAATATTAATTTATTTGATATAAATAAATATTAATTTATTTGATATAAATAAATATTAATTTATTTAAAATAAATTAATATTCATTTACTTGAAACAAATATTAATTTAATAAAAATAAATACATTTTGAAATTAAATATACATTTGCTTGCGGGACGCTCGTCAAATAAATTATGTTTACAATCTTTTAGTCGAACCAACCAAATACCAGCTTTGAAAGTATCATCGTGACTTCTTGTTTTCTCAGTTACAGCGAGCGGTTCGCTAAACATTAATGTCGAACACTTAGTTTTCCGGCTTGTGACGGTCGCCTTCGCATCGAAGGTCCAAAATTTACCTTCTTATCTCGTACATTCGTCAAGTATCCAAATTACATTCGATATCGAATTGCGCCGGTGGGTGCGAGCTATCATATCAGCAGCGAGAAATCTTTCCCACGCGTGGAAACAGCTGCAGGTAGACACGAGAGGCTGCCGGTACCAGGAGCACAACCTGCTCTCTCGGACTGTGCGCCGAGAAAGAGAGACCCAATGAAGCATAATATACATTTATATATACACACACACATATATATATATATAATGAACACAAGTGTGGGCGTCTGGGAAAACGCGAATTGTCAGGTAAATGCTCGCCTCCTTTGCGCCTCTAGGTGGTGGTACATGCCCAACGTTAAATAATTCGTTTGCAGGTGGTGGTGAAATTGCTGTTGGAATTGACCCAGTGAACTCTCGGGAGCACGCCGGGTACGTGCAAAGTGGCGAGACAATGAGATAGCCTGGGCCCAGTTTAATCTATTACAGAGCTGTATGTACAGTTCCATATTGTAATGGCAATAGTCGTGATGGGCGTACAGGTTCAAGATATCGTTGCCAGCTCCAGCCACTTTATATATATATATATATATATGAAGTATTCCATACGGTGTCGAACGGTCAAAAACCCGACCCTCTCCAAAAAAGTTGTAATTTCACCACAATTCATGATTATTGACAAGAGGTTTTTGAACTTTTTTTCAGAATTTTTCTTTTTTTCAGAATTTTTAGATCGTGTTTTTTTGCGATATCGAAAAATTGAATGAACTTTTTTAAAAACCCCTATATCTTAAAAACTGTAACTGTCGTACAAAAAATCGTTTAAAACATAAAAGTTCCAGTTTTAAATGAACTTTTGAAAACAAAATTTTGTAGATTTTTTTGAATGCAATAAACTTCCATTTCTATGAAAAATAGACAAAAATATTTTTTTTCAGCCAGTATGTCATGTTTTATTTTTCTTAAAAAATTCCAAAATATACTCTCAAGTGTATAGAGTGATCTCATATTTTTGTTTGGATGGGCGAGATGCCCGTTTGATAGCTATGTTCCGTTTAAGATCGATTTTTCATTT
>JAPYZD010008101.1:0-15555 GCA_030522725.1 Ichneumoninae sp. B BG-2022a
TAATGGACGCCGTCCGAAGCTTATGCAGTCATAGATTATGAGCTGAAATATTTATGAGGCCATTGTATTATAAAAATTCCTTTTTTGTAATATAGACAACCTTATATGTTAAGAGAAATGAAAGGATTGCGTTGCTGTGGTGCCATAACCTCGCACCGCACCCGTCATATGCTGGGCGCGGGAACTGGAAAAGTGTTGCAAGCTTGCAACATTTCAAACTTCACCGCGATGCGTTAAGGTCGCTTACTCGAAAATGTTATATAGCTACAATAGACCTGAAGGGGGCCACTTTTTTGGTTCCTGTCGCTAAATAAAAAAAAAAAAATATCTCCGTTTCTCATATAAAGGGATCTTATATCAGTGGTGCATTTTTTGAGATCAAGGAATCTAATATCGATCATCTATCTTGACGATATGCTGCTACTAGGCGAATCAAATGCAGATTGCGTTATTAACGTTCAAGAGACACAGAGCTTGCTAGAAAAGCTAGATTTCGTAATAAATTGTAACAAATGCCAACTTGCACCGAGTACTCAATGTCAATTTCTAGGATTTTTTCTTGATAGTCGGTAATTTTGTACGAAGCTCATGGAGAAAAAAAGAGAGGAAGTCCTTGAGTTAACGATTTCCGAGACAGTCGTCAACACGTGATGCCAATGTGGATCCAATACGATGGTACCTTGAGAATCTCAACTTGAGATGACACGAAGTGGCGTCAAAATTAGCTTAATGTGGCCATACATCACTTCGCTTGTGCTGTGACGACGTGCTATTAAGCTGTCATTGCGTCCCATCGCAGCATGTCTGTCTATCTGGTTTTATTCATGATTGAATACGTGCTACATTGGTCCAATAAAAACATGTAATGTGTTCTACACCTATATATCACATGACTAAATCCCGAAAGGCGTACGCATACATAAAAAATCCTTTCCTCTGACTTCAGTCACATAATATAAAGTCTATATATAATATATAATAATGGCTACTTTGGCCGGACAACTGTAAAGTATGACATGGCTGTCTTAAATGTCTGTAATGAAAAAATGACCTATTAATTGTATTTCGGACGCCACGAAACTGTATTGGCGCACTGTAAAAGAACGATCGTTCTTACCAACCCAAAATTTCTCATGGACATGATCAACACTTTCCCGGCAGTTAGTTTGCAAGGTATGCGACAACGCATTGTCATCAATTGTAGGAGTTTTTGATCCTTAGGCAATAGTCTGTACCAGCGGCTGTTATATCTGCGCAAAAGAAGATTTTTTTTCGGAAGCAACGTTATCGGTCATCGACTAATTACTCACATATAAAAGTCAACATCAATGCTGTGGTCTATCAGAGTTTGGGAAATGTTGCAATCGACGTAGAATACCAATTCAAGAGACACTGCAAAAGCTATGTATCTTATGATTGATTCGGGTTCGTTTGTTCTCATAAGAATCTGAATTTTAGGGAATGTTATCTGTTAATTCGAAAAAGAATCATCATTCGTCGTAACTATTACCTGAATTCCTAATATGTTAAATAGAATCAAGCCAATTCCCATAGTAAAAAAGAAATTCCATGTGTAAGTTGTCTCGATGAGATTGACAAATCTGGCTATAGTGAAGGTATTAATGATATCAATAAGTGTCACCGGATGCATTCTCAAACCGTCTCACTCAATAGCATCATTGTGTTTCTTGATGAATGACCTTAGGTGTACAACATTTTCCATTGATGCATCATTATTCCCAACGTCTTGTAATTTGTGCCTGAATTTTTCAATTGATTCTTCATTATGTTTGGTATTCGGATTAATTGATCATAGACTCACCCTAACGCAGCAAAAACACCACATACGTGCTGCGCATAAATTATTAACATACTGTCACTGGCTACTAAGCCCATCGCAGCCACACTTGCGCATATGAAACAATGTAGGCTAATGTAATAATAATATTTCTGCGCGTCGAAGTAATAATAATCTACGGGATACGGAAATTTTCCAAGTTCGGTACCGTTCTTCAGCACGGCGTCGATGATCTTTTGTTTCATCGGATGAATAGTAAAGAGGAGAATGGTTGAATAGATTGCAGCTGTAAGCAATATCGATAAATCAATAAGCATTTGTTAACATTGACCATCTAATATTATACTAGATTAACCTGTATACACGATTGTAATTTTTTCTCCCTGCTCAGCGTAATCGTGGATAATGTTAACTTCTCGATACCGAGCCCACTCTTGCCAGTTCGCAGAAATACGATTTACCAACTTCGATGTCTGTACATATAGAACAGATCTTCATCAATGACAGGTATCGCTTCGTTGCCTCGCCATTACCCTTTCAAGTTGATAGATCGCAAACGGACCGAAAAACGGACACGTCCTTTGGGGAACAAAACGAACCGTAAAAACGACAAAACGAACTGTACATTTTTTTTGGCATTTGGTATTCTTTCTGTTGCGGAAACCGACAAAGGACCGAACGTTTTTTTTCGAAAAATTTGCTTCGGTCCATTTTCGGTTCCCGCAACCGAAAAAGAACTAATCCAGACGTACGGCCCGTTTTACCGTTTTTGTGGTCCGTTTCGTTCCCCAACGGACGTGTCCGTTTTTCGGTCCGTTTTTTTTAGTTTTTCCTCTAAAAGCAGCCGTCCGTCAACTTGCTAGGGTACCTTTGTTATTACAGTATTGTAATTTGCAAAAATATAACTAACCTTCTGCGAGTTCCATATCATACCAAGCCACTTTATAACGCTGACTGCCACGAAAAGGTTTGATATAACGCACTCGAGGACAACGTTCGAGTCGTCACGATGTCTCACCAAAGCCAATATCGGCGGTGGGATTCCCGTGACAGCGATAACAATTATAAAGGCAACAATGGCACGTCTACTGCGGGCGCTCTGATACGGCCATTGTCCAAGAAGCATCATACATTGTTTACCTAATCTATAGTAACGGTGTTCAAAAAGATCCATGGTAACTCGATCTGTAGTCAACGATGACGTTAGTTCGACTACCGCTGTTCCCTACGAAATACCATACATAGGCTGGCTTTTTCGTATGTTCGATTGTTCTCTACTCGGCATGAAATTTCATTGAATTACGTCAAAGTATCACATCTCGGTGATGAACGTTTAAATTATCCCACGTCAAAGTTGGCCGACAGCGATACCAGGGTGTATACCTTTGCCTTCCGTATGCATCATTAACTCATTGCTTATTCAACGTCCGTTCGATAGTCTGCGCGAGAATTGCAAAGAACTGTAGTCACTGTAATAACGGGGTGAGGCCACGAGCTGACGTGTATATTTGCTGGAAAAATATTCTTCCATAATAGTCGATTGGAATATAAGATATTTTCAGCAGCGGCGTGAAATGAGAGAGAAATCGTTGAATTCAGTTTTTCGCGCAGGCGTACTTCAGTGTAGCAGCGAACTCGACGCGGACAGGGTGAGCGCGGTCGAGTTTATCGAAGCGTGTCGCGCAAGCAGCAGGGCCGGGTTCGATTTCCGGGCTCCAATGGATTTCCCGACACATGTTTTTTCTGCAAACGGTAACTCGGAGCCCGACTTGCTGCTGCAGGTCCAGGTCTTTGCAAAACGCATAATTGTCGTTGATTTTCACGCAGATTTATCTCTACGAGAAAATGTCGCTTAAAGATGAATCATACATGCATTCCAAACCAAAAGTTTAATTAGTTCAAAATTTCATTATCTGAGAAAAATCAGCCGTACTACTGACGTCAAGTCCGTTGATTTTGCACAATAATAATAATGCCAAAAAGTTATTAACAAAATATTTGCAACATAACTTGTTTTAAAAAAATCAGAAAACCCTTTATTTAGGAGAATCCATCCCGGACACAGTTTTATTCTGCATGGCGAAATAGTGCACATAAGTTTGATGCACACACCAGTTATGCACAATTATATCTTGGTTATGTCTTGGCCGACTAAAAAATTAGCTGCAGTAAACGCTGCTGACTTTGTCACTCCCCTGATGATCGCACAGTCTACCCTCGGTCTTACAGTACAACCGTTGTGTCTTAAGGACATGTGAGACGACTCAGTCGGTAACCAAAATCTGTAATGAATGCGACTCAGAGACCGTAGACTTATCGGGAAAAATACTGCGTCCAATGATGCTTCCGTTTTATCTGAAACGTCAACCGGTTTTAAATGACATTGATTCGAAAAAGGCATCTATCTCTCTCGCACTCATATGTCACGTGGCACATCTTTCACATGGCCTTAACCCACTCGGCTATCCAAGTCTTAGAAAAATGTAATTTTTATTTGGTACTTAACTTACTTTCGTATCGTATAATTCAAGATACCGATTTTTTTTGTTAATTTTTCATGCATAATAACAGTACGACTTGCAGCTACAATAAAACGCAGTGGCATAATATGCTGTAATAATTAAGACATTATAAAGCCATCATATAATGCCATTTCCGTCTGAAAGATGCTGCTCATATGACACAAAAATACGTCGTCATTACAGGTGTCCTTTACACTCAAGGAGCTTATCGAAGTTTCTTTTTTTCTATGTGTGCGGAGATCAGCTGATTCACTCAGCGGTTAAACCTCAGGAACGATGTTTGCTACGAAGAAGATTCCGTTTTACCTACCGAGACTGCAGAAAGTCGGCATGGCGGGATTCTACGTTGTTGGTCGTTACAACGGAGAACGTGTCGGAGTTGAATCAATGCTTGTGTTTGCAGTATACATTGTGTAAACTAAGATCGCGTTAGGACACAAAACAATAATTTTCTATGCCGCTCGATAGTCCGTTCGACAAATGGAATAAACTTGAACGTTGAGAAAGTTCGTCCGGCCAATTATCAGCTGACACAGTTTTGTCGTTGACATGACGAAAGGTACGCACGAGTGTCAATACTTCGCTTATTCGTAATGATCGTCGAGGTTATGTCCACCAGTTTTGGAGTAAACAAAATAGTATTATTGAAATAATGGCTCGATGTTTTTATACATCGTGCCTGGTCGATCGAAAATTCCAAAATTTAAATATATAGCATGTTTTTTTTTGCCATAACTGTAGAGACGAAAATTTAAAAGGATTAAGGTTGAGGCAGTCGAATTTATTAAACATTATTTTTACCCGCTAAACTATAATTCTGTAACGCAGTTGATGGAGTAGAATATTAAAAAATTTTTTTTTGCTCATAGTTATCAGATTACACTGCTGAACCATTTTAGTTTAGGCGTCTCGGAAGCTCCCAGCGAAAGTAGCATAAAAGTGTTTAAAGTATCGTTAAAATAATCATTAGCTGGATGTTTTTATACATTGACTCTAGTCAACCAAAAATTGCAAAATTTGACGATATAGCATGTTATGTTTTTTTTGTGTTGTCCGTACAGCTGGAAACATAAAAACAAATTAACCATTCAGATAATCGAGTTTATTAAACATTTTTATCCGCGAAACTACAATTTGGTAATGCAGTTCATGGAAGAGAATATTAAATTTTTTTTTTTTTTTGCTCGTAGTTATCCTATTACACTGCTGAACCATTTTAGTTTAGGCATCTCGGAATCTCCCAGTGAAAGTAGCATAGAAGCGTTTAAAGTATCATTGAAATAATCATTGGCTGGATGTTTTTATACATTGACTCTAGTCAACCAAAAATTACAAAATTTGACTATGTAGCACATTATTATTTTTATGTGTCATCCGTACAGCCGGAAACATAAACAAATATTAACCATTCAGAGTTTATGCAGAAATATTCTTTGGAAACATTGAAAAACTTAAATTTTATCTATGAAATAATAATTTTCTAACACATTTGATAAAAGAAAAGAAAAATATCTCCTTGTCATCTTCATCCGATTACGCTGCTCCAGTTTAATCGCTTCAGAAGCTTCTAGCGAAAACAGCATAAAATCATTTAGGGTGCCAACTAGAAACCTTTCGACTTTGGGAATTATGCTGTTTCCATTACGAGCCACCGTTTTCTATCCCATGCCTTGTTCGCTGAATGTAGTCTGTAACAAAGCATCAACAAAAAACCTCCAACTGTTTGCAAGCTCCGTCAAATATTTTTAATGAATCTTATATTTATATATTTTTTGTCACAGAAGACAGCATGGGTAAGAGGTCAATGGAGAACAATGACTTTGAGAAAAAACCGTTTTGCGAAGCGGGTCCCGATCCCTCGGCTCCGATAACCCGACGCGGCATACTGATGTCTCTGGTCAGCAACAAACCCATGGAAATACCCGAGCAAGATGTCGTGAGTTAATCTCTCAAAAATCCGTTTATTTATTTTAACTTTAATTTTTTTAATTTTACGCTCGCCCACTAAATATGTCGTTTCTGGGCCAGTTGGGCAAATGCAGATTCGTCTCGGAGTTCGAGAAGCTGAATCGCATCGGCGAGGGGACTTACGGAATAGTTTACCGGGCGAGGGACACGAAAACCGACAAGGTCGTCGCTCTGAAGAAGGTGAGAATGGAGCACGAGAAGGACGGCTTGCCGGTGAGCGGTTTGCGAGAGATAAGCGTTCTTCTCTCGTGTCGCCACGAGAACATCGTTCAGCTGAAGGAGGTCGTGGTCGGCCGGAGTCTCGAGAGTATATTTCTCGCTATGGAGTATTGCGAGCAAGACCTGGCGAGCTTGCTGGACAACATGCAGGCGCCGTTCTCCGAGAGTCAAGTTAAATGCATCGTTCTCCAGGTACTCAAGGGCCTCAGATATCTTCATCACAACTTCATTGTTCATCGGGACCTAAAAGTCTCCAATCTTCTGATGACCGACAAGGGATGCGTTAAGATCGCCGATTTCGGTCTGGCCCGATGGTTCGGCCTGCCTCTGAAACCCATGACACCCAGAGTCGTCACTCTGTGGTACAGAGCACCGGAATTACTGCTGCAAGCCAAAACGCAAACCACCTCGGTCGACATGTGGGCCGCCGGATGCATTTTGGGTGAGACTTGGCTGTTTCGTTCATTCGCGCATTCGTGTGTCGTTCATTGCAAATTTAGATGAGGTACTCCATACGGTTTCGAACGGTTAAAAACCCGATCCTCTCCAAAAAAAAGTTGTAATTTCACCACAATTCATGATTATTTACAAGGGGTTTTTGTAATTTTTTTCTGAATTTTTGGATCGTATTTTTTTGAGATATCTAAAAAAAACGCTAAAGACACAAAAGTTGAAGCGAACTTATAAACAAAAGCGAACTTTTGCAACTTATAAAAGCGAACTTTTGAAAACAAAATTTTGTAGATTTTTTTGCATGCAATAAACGTCCATTTCTATGAAAAATAGATTGAAATATTTTTTTTCTGCCAATATGCCATGTTTGATTTTTCTTCAAAAATTCCAGAATATACTCTCAGGTGTGAAGAGTGATCTCATATTTTTGTTTGGATGGGCGAGACGCCCGTTGGATAGCAATACTCTTTTTAAGATCGATTTTTCATAAAAAAGAGAGACATTTATTACTATCCATTGAATTTTATGAAAATTATTACACTATCCACAATAATGGAAGTTAAAAAATCGAATAAAAAAAGGGAATGGGGATTTTTCATAAAAAAAAAAGGATTTTTTAATGAAAAATTGATCTTAAACGGAGCATAGCTATCAGACGGGCGTCTCGCCCATCCAAACAAAAATATGAGATCACTGTACACTCTTGAGAGTATATTCTAAAATTTTTAAAGAAAAATCAAACATGACATATTGGCTGAAAAAAAATATTTTAGTATATTGTTCATAGACATGGACGTTTATTGCATTCAAAAAAATCTCCAAAATTTTGTTTTCAAAAGTTCACTTAAAACTGCAACTTTTATGCCTTAAGCGTTTTTTTGGACGGCTAATAGTTTTTACGATATAGGCGTTTTTAAAAAACAGTTCAATTTTTCGATATCTCAAAAAAGTACGATCCGAAAATTCAGAGAAAAATTCCAAAAACACCTAGTAAATAATCATGAATTGTGGTGAAATTACAAATTTTTTGGACAAGGTCGGGTTTTTGACCGTTCGAAACCGTATGGAATACCTCAGATACATTCGCAATGAACGATTATTTTTATGTTATTTTTATGTTATTTTTATGTTATTTTTATGTTATTTTTATGTTATTTTTATGTTATTTTTATGTTATTTTTATGTTATTTTTATGATGTTATTTTTATGTTATTTTTATGTTATTTTTATTTTCAGGTGAACTGCTGGGTCACAGGCCGCTTTTGCCCGGCAGGTCGGAGATCGCTCAATTGGAGTTGATCGTCGATTTGCTTGGCACGCCGAGTGAGGCTATCTGGCCCGAGTTCAACTCGTTGCCGGCACTCCAGAACTTCACCCTGAAACAGCAACCTTACAACAATTTGAAACAAAGATTTCCTTGGCTCAGCGCCGCCGGACTGAGGCTCCTAAATTTTCTATTCATGTACGACCCGAAAAAGCGGGCAACAGCGGAAGAATGTTTACAGAGCAGTTACTTCAAAGAAGCTCCTTTGCGTGAGTGTCTAGTCTTTCTCCTCGCCGTCTCACGTCAATAATATTTATGTTACTCAAGGCACAATTACGTTCCATCCGCAGCGTGCGATCCCAAGTTGATGCCCACGTTTCCGCAGCACAGAAACATGAAAAAATCCAATCAACCAAAGGAGAGCCGAGAACAAGAGTCCATCGTGACCGACCAGACGAATAATCTGCCGGCAATCTCGGATCTCGTAAGTTCTCGCAGCTTTACGTCGGTACTTAAGTATACATATATTGGCCAAAACGCGGTTCTGTTCGAGCACCATAAAAGTTTGTTACTTTGCAGACAAAGACACGCTGAATCGTTTGCCATTTTTTCAGAAGGTTTGATCATGTAGTTTTTTTAGTAATACGTGTACAAAGGGTAGGTGCAAAAAGTACCCAGGAAAAAAGTAACTCCGGAAAAAATATCCCGAAAAAAATCATGTAAAAATGTGTGCGTGAGTGCGTTTTTGTGTGTGTGTGTATGTTTGTGTGTGTGGGCTGGGGGATATTTTTCTGGAATATTTTTCTGGAATATTTTTCCGGAGTGTTTTTCCGTAGTATTTTTCCGTAGTATTTTTCCGTAGTATTTTTCCATAGTATTTTTCCGGAGTATTTTTCCGGAGTATTTTTCCGGAGCATTTTTCCACAGCATGTTCCGGAGAATTTTCCGGAGTATTTTTCCATTGTATTTTTGACGAGGGTATTTTTTTTGGGGATCGTACAAAGCTACAAATGTTTTGTAAATCGGTCGGTAACGACAGAGCGTCGCGATTTTCTCCGCCGATTTCTGTTAGATGCGGACAAAAAAACCGAAGGACAGCAACGAATATACTATCAGACAGATCGTGTCCATATTTTAAGGAGATTCACGGCTCAGTTTCCAAGATAAATTCAATAAACTAAAACTATCGCTGTCCTGCCAATTGCTTTATCCGCGTTTCTCACTCGTACAGTGACTAACGCATTCAGCCAAACGGTTCCCCTCACCTTCGTCTCCCGCGACTTAGGCCCAAATATTCTTAATATCGCGGAAAAGAAAAATGAATCTCGAAAAACAAGGTCTTTTGAATTAACATAATCGGCGGTTTAATACATCAATTACAATTCTAGCAGCCTTTTCACTTAACTATCATAGCTTAGGTCGAATAAAAATTGTACAATTTTGTTTCAGCTCGGATCGCTAGTGAAGAAGAGACGAGTCGAATAATCCACATAGCTCGGTAGGTCCAACAATTGTCAACGACCTTTAGAAACTAATCTTTAGTGTTTTTTCCGAGCGAATGTATCGAGCTTGGGAATTTTTTACGGGAGAATACAAAGTGCAAAAAAAAAAACTGAACATTTTTTCGATCATGTTGAATCGCGTGTCTCTTCCCTACTGTCTTTCAGACGCAACATTTTAATTATCTAGCGTAATTCTTTGTACAGCATACATTGTACGATACATCGCAGATTTTATTTTATTTTTCTGAATTTTTTTTATCACACGAAAGAGCGGCGGACCGCGGCACGACGCATCACCGTTAATTCTTCTTCGCAGCTTGGATCGCCTCGAAGCGCTTCTTGTATTCTCCTTGGGGATCGTATTTAGCGATGAGACGATCCCAGTCTCTCGGTCGCTTGGACTTCAAGTGATTAATCACTTTCTCCGCCACATCCCTCTGTTTCTCGTTGCACTTGCTGCAACCGCTCGACAATGCATCCGGCAAAGTTTCTGTCAGCAAAAAAAAAAAAACAAAAAATTAAGTTTATACACATATGTACACGTCGGTGACGTATTGTGCAATTATTCGCAAGCGACGGTTATGGAAATCGACTCATCAGCTCGTTGCCCGGTAAATTTGTACGAAGTTTCGAAGATTAACCGCACCACGTGCGTGTCTCGAATATTTTCTTCGCACTTAATTAATTTTTTTTTTTTTTTTTTAACAAGGAGATTTTGCTCAATACGTAAGGGCACGTAACAGAGCCGAAGGTTACCCGAGTCGTGTCCGCGCAATCGAGAAAGTTCCCCCCGCAGTCGCCTTACGCAATCGAAAGAGAGTGTTGAACTCGCGTCGTAAGCGACTGTAACGGATACGGAGAAATGGCTTAAAAAAAAAAGAAAAAAATCACACGATACTCCGAAACATTCCTTTCACCGCGCAACGTTATTAACGCTTCAAAAGCATCGCGGAATCACCCTCCGTCAACGAATCGAGCAAGCTTACGATCGACAATTCTCATCGATCGAAATTTTGCCTAAAAAATGATATCAAGAAAAGAAAAAAAATGTTAATTATTTGGCGTAAATTTAATTGATGATTTCGTGTGAAATGTATCGTGTTTAACTCACTCTTTAATTCTCGTCCCTCAGCCGTGCAGGAGCCCTCGTCCATCACGCATTTAATGTAGTTCGTGAGAATGCGATTATTCTGCAGAATCCTGTCGACGTCCACATCGTCGTATTTGCTTGGATACTTCTCGGCCGCCAGCGCACCGGCCACCAGCGCGATCAGAACGAGACACAGCTTCATGATCTTCGAAGATGGACAATATCGTTCCCTTGGCTGCGAGGATTTATTTGCCAGTGAAAAAAAAACGAAGACGATCGAATATCTTCGCGGTCGAAAAGTTAAACGGCCGAGTGGAAATGGGCGCGATGCGAGGCTCTTATATAGGCCCGTGCATGCTTCGGCAATACTTGCTACATGCCATTGGAGCTGCGCGAGCGAATGCAAGGCCCACTGGAGAGGGGCCTCCCCGCACAACTTCGCGAGGTAGTGGGGCCCCAAACGCACGGAGCGAATACATATCGTACGCGACTCGATTACCAAAGTTAACGCTCGTTTCGAGAAGTCGTCGCTTATTTTTTTATTTTTTTATTTTTTTAATGGGCATCTTAATGTTTCTCTCGTGAGAAACGATTTGCTAGAGGTTTAGTTACACGCAATAGTTTGTGTACGGGGAAACGGGTGTCGAGGAATTTAAAGATCGATGTAAGAGATACTGAGAATTTGGATGGATTGGGTAATTCCGGTCTTTAGCGATTCGATGGGTTTTTCGGATATTAGTCGTGGCGATTTTTTTTATCGGTCGTACGGTATCGATGGAACGGGTTTTTAACCCTGCGTGTGTAAACTATATTTTTAGAGACACGGCGTGGAAACCCGACTGTTGCCTAGAAGACCCAGTGGGGTTTTTTAGGGAACAGGCGGGTTTTCAAAGTTTTATAGGATTTCAAGAAATCTCAAAAAATTGTGGGTTACTTCTTGAAGTGTCCACTGCATGACCCAGAAGTTGCCAAGGTCAAAAGTTTAAAATCGTTGTTAATAAATATTTAAGAATAGTCGAAAAAACGGAGGTTGAAATTTCGACTGTTCCTTCAAAGAGTGTGCACGCGCAGGATTAATAATACTTTTTTGCTTTTTTCCACATGAAGAGGCGCGGTATCGTCTCGATGTTAACATGTACTTGTACTTCGACGGGCCGGAAGTCAGTAGTTTTTACGCGGAAATATTGGGAGAGAAAAATACGAAAAATGAGAATAAGGATAAATCAGGTAATTTCTCTCAAAATATCATCAGGACTTTGGTGATTTGATTGGTGTTTCGAATATTATTCGTGTAATATGAAAAAAAAGAAAATTTATTGGTCATACGGTGTCAATGGAACGGGTTTTTAACCCTGCGTGTGTACACTGTATTTTTAGAGACACAGCGTGTAAACCCGACTGTTCCCTAAAAGACGCAGTGAGGTCTTTTAGGCAACAGGCGGGTTTTCACAGTTTTCTAGGCTTTCAAGAAATCTGAAAAAATTCTGGCTTACTTCTTGAAGTGTCCACTGCATGAACCAGAAGTTGCCAAAGTCAGAAGTTTAAAATCGTTGTTAATACATATTTAAGAATAGTCGAAAAAACGGAGAGGTTGAAATTTCGACGGTTCCTTCAAAGAGTGTGCACACGCAGGATTAATAATACTTTTTTGCTTTTTTCCACATGAAGAGGCGCGATATCGTCTCGATGCTAATATGCACGTGTACTTCGACGGGCCGGAAGTCAGTAGTTTTTACGTGGAAATATTGGGAGAGAAAAATACAAAAAATGAGAATAAGGATATATCGGGTAATTTCTCTCAAAATATCGTCAGGACTTTGATGATTTGATTGGTGTTTCGGATATTATTCGTGTAATATGAAAAAATGAAAATTTATTGGTCATACGGTGTCAATGGAACAGGTTTTTAATAATACTTTTCTCGCTTTTTTCCACATGAAGAGGCGCGGTAGCGCTTCGACGCTACCGTGTATTTATACTTCGAAGTGTCGAAAGTCAATAATTTTTACACGGAAATATCGAGAGAGGAAAATACGAAAAATGAGAATTAAGATGTAGTGGGTAATTTATGTCAAAATCTTGTTCTGACTTTAACGATGTGATGGGTTTTTTAGATATTAGTCGTGCGATTTTTTTTTTATCGGTAATACGGTATCGATGGAACGGGTTTTTAATAATACTTTTCTCGGTCTTTTACACATGAAGAGGCGCGGTAGCGTTTCGACGCTACCGTATATTTATACTTCGTTGTGCCGGAAGTCACTAGTTTTTACGCGGAAATGTCGGGAGAGAAAAATACAAAAAATGAAGATCGTAAGATACATAGGGTAATTTCTCTGAAAATTTCGTCAGGATTTTAGCGATTTTATGGTTTTTCATTTATTTAATAGCTTGAGTTTATTTTTTTTTCGATCATACGGCATCGATGGAACGGGTTATAATACTTTTCGAGTAATAATACTTTTCTCGCTGTTTTCCACACGAAGAAGCGCGGTAAAGCGTCTCAACGCTACCGTGTACTTAAACTTCGATGTGCCGGAAATAATTAGTTTTTACGCGCAAATATCGGCAGAGAAAAATACGTGCGACATATTTCATAATTAACGTGACAGAGAATTTTTTGTTTCACGCTAATATTTCCATTCGATTTCGATAACGCAATATGTTTTATAAATTCTTCGGTCAAAGTTTTGTAAGCATCCTTACAAGTGTTTTTATTTTGGGAGCGTTATCGATCCGACGCGTTAGTGGATTAGCGATTTTTCTTCCTCATTACTGAAAAGCCATTGGCAAAATTTAAGAACGTAATTTCCTTCGTCGCGCAACATCGTAATAAACGATTCGTCTTTACAAAACGCTTTTGTGATCTTGCGGTGCAACGAACCCCTCACGGTCAGCAAATTCGACTTTTTTCATTCCGGGCACGAGCCGCACATGCACACGCGCCCCCGCGCTATCTCCGATAAAAATTCTCTCTCCGAGACCCGCGATTCGCCATGCCTTGGTGGCGCAGTTTTGTCCAGGTGGATTACGAAGGTTCGCCATCTATTTCTGGAGGAGCTGCCCAAAAATATAGGCTCTCGTATCCGACCGTCCACATGGATGTGCACGGCGGGTAAGCTCCGAGCTGGAAGTATCGGTCTATTTTTGACCGGCCACTAGGACACCATCTACATAACGAACGCTTCATTCTATTTAGCGCTTCCACCACTGCGCCACTGGCGCCAGGCAGGTTACATGATACAAATTTAAGACAAAGAGAATTATACGATAAAAAATAGAGAATAATAAATAATATGATGAAAATTAGAGAAAAGTAAATTACGTGTTAAAAATTATAGAAAAATAAATTTCATAATAAAAACTGAGAGAACAATAGATTTCATGATAAAAATTAGAGAAAAATAAATGTCATGATAAAAAATGGACAAAAATAAAGTACATGATAAAAATTGGAGAAAAATAAATTTTATGATAAAAATTGGAGAAAAATAAATTTCACGATAAAAATTAGAGAAAAATGAATAAAAATAAGATAACCCGCAGATCCATCGACCGTCTCGTGCACGGCTCGAGCCGGGACGCATAGGGTTTATGGGAGGCAAATGAAACTACAAGGTTTTATGCAAATCGTAGAAAGTTTGTGTTTTTACTCGAGTCTCTTCGATCATCGATGAGCACGTTCTTTTTTTTCTTTCTTTTTTTCAGTTTTGTCACGTTACATGCGCGTTACACAATATCGAGTAGAGACCATTCGACCCAACATACTCCGGTCGGTTATTGCGTTTCGGTTCATGCGTTTATCCTGTGCTGATGATATTAACACCGACGGCGATCCCCCGACGATGTCGCAGCTGATGATCACTGCCGATGATCGATGAGAGCTCGTTGAACATTCCGTTTTTTTTTTTTCCATTGCGATTATGCAAGTTTTTGTTGGATTATATACGTGTACATCGTCGAAGGGGTCGTTGTCGCTTCACGGCGGACGCTACGAACCTCCAACGCGTCCGTCAGCCCTGCAAAAATAAAAGACAGAAAAACAAGGTTTATTTCCTTCCATCAGTAAAATTTCTCAATTTTCTTTTTTTTTTTATATTTTTTTTTTCGTGATAAAAAAAGGCACTAAAAAGTGGTTATGGGTCAAGATAACGAGCAAACGTGAAAAGTGTGTTATGGTCCGAAAATAGTGTTCGCCGTTCCCGGGCCACTCGGAACAAACGGTTTCTGGTCTTCCTCATCGTGCTCTACTATTGTGCCATGAGCGACCTACTTTCGGAGATTTCAATGCCCAACTCTAACGCCTCTAAGTAGAGAACGTACACATAAAGTTTTACGGGATTCGAACGACGCAGCGACTTAACGAAGCCAAAATCATAAATCCTCACAAGTGTTTCACGAGTATCCGCGTATCGGTGATCGAGAGATCTATAGCGATAAATTCCAAGTCGGTTGCTCGGGAGAACTCGTAGATTGTAAGCTCACCCAGTGATGAAAACGAATTGACAAGTAGATCTGTAAAATCTTCGGCAACTTTCGCTAGAGAAGGAATACCGAAAGTTACATAAATTATATCCGATATGTATAGCGATCTATATTAAGGAGGGAGTCTCGCTGCGCGCAGACTTCGCATAAGTTCAACAACAATAAGAGAAAATTGCAAGTACTTCTTCATGGTGTAAAAATCTGAAAAAATCATGTATACTAAAGGTACTGAGAAGATTAATTTTGCATAATAA
>JAPYZD010008102.1:0-10434 GCA_030522725.1 Ichneumoninae sp. B BG-2022a
TACGGCTCGGCTTTTCTTGATCTCCCATTGTCTCGAGTGCTCGAGGAGGATCGAAAACGGGCCAATTTTCCAGCAGCTCCGTCGCGCTTTCGGGGATATTTTTTTTTTCGTAAATCGTGAAATAAATATCAAAGTTTCGAAACAATGGACGAAAAAAATTATACCTTTAAATGTAAAAATAAAATAAGAAGTTTTTTATTGAAAGGCACATAATCGACCATTAAGCGATAGACAAAGAATGTCGCAATCGCGAAAATAAAAAACATTACATTCCGGAATCGATGTTCGACGTTTTCTGTTTTTTATCGCGTCGATACAAGACGCTACGGAAAAAATTGGCCGGTGAGGCAAAAAAAAACATGGCCGACTTGTTCGATCCGTGATATTTATCCGCGCCTGTTTGAGAGCGGGCTTGCGGAGCCTTTCCCCGAGAAAACGTTGTTCGACGATCGCGAGAGGGAATCCAGTGAACGAGGAAGTAATTTCGTCTGGCCGATGTCTCGATTTCTATATCGATAAATTTTCGGCCTCGTCTTGTTTGCTCTGTCGTGTTTTAAACTCTTCCGCAGTTATATTCAACAAATACATATATACATATATATACACACACATATATATGTATATATCTTGTTATTGTTCTCGGCTGTTACGTATTATTTCGTGTCGCGTAACGAGGACCCGTACTACACACTACACTTTACACAACACGACCGCATATATATATATATATATATATATATATATATATATATATGTATGTTGAGTGATATATAGAAGAGTCGAGAGTTAAATGAAACTACAACGTGAACGACGTCGAGGACGCCGAAGAGGACGAATGGAAGACGAAGGCGACGAAAGCGTATTATTATAACGCCGCTAAATGAAATTACACTACACGCGTTACGGGCCGTGGTTCTTCCCGGGCGTGTGAGTCACCCTTTCCATTGACAATAACGACGCGGCGTACAGTAATCGTCGTCCACCGTAGAACGCCAACAGCTCTCGCGACACAGTAGCAGTAGACTTTGGTGGAACGTTAACTATATAAACGACCGGGAGCGACTACGACAACGTACGCGACTAGCGCCAAATCCACGCGTCGAAAGTGACTCGTTTACGGACCACCTAAGCGATCGTCGTAATGACAGGGTCAGTTTCATCGTGCGATACGCTCCCTCGCTTCTAACGAACGAGAGCGAGAGTTTGACCCGTTATTCCGCTTGTATGTTGGGCAAACACGACGATAATTTGTGATTTTGGGAACGAATGAATTTGCCACGTTCGCCCACCGGATTAAGGTAGTATGAGCGTATACAGACTGACATCACGTAAGATTCAGAGAGAATTGCGAACAGTTTTTGATGGGATTAAAATCTTTTTAAAAAATCAAGCATATGGAAGATGTTGAAACGATTGAATTTGTATAATAATAATTTCAAAATGTTAT
This sequence comes from Ichneumoninae sp. B BG-2022a, assembly GCA_030522725.1. NCBI lineage: Eukaryota > Metazoa > Arthropoda > Insecta > Hymenoptera > Ichneumonidae > Ichneumoninae sp. B BG-2022a. Next base: position 1,448 of record JAPYZD010008102.1, read on the forward strand.
TAATAAATACATTTTTAAAAATTGTGAAAATGATTTGTTAACTTTTCTGAATACGTGTGAATGTTTTCTGAATTTTCTGTAATGTCCGAAAATTGGAATTTTTAAATTTCTTTACAGCTTAAAAATGTAACAACAATGCAACTTCGAAACAAACAAAATTTTGTAGAAATTCATTGGAATTCACAAAATATTACAAATCATTTTCATTAAAAAAAGTATTTACGGGTAATTGTTGTACAATTTTTACTCTCTTTAATTGGCTAACCCCTTCGCTATCAGGAGCCCCTGTATCGGCCTCAACGTATAGGGAAATACGTTTCTCTGACAGTGAAGGAGTTAATAATATTTTGAAATTATTATTATGCAAAGATTTTCAAAATCTTCCATATGCTTTATTATTTTCAGATTCTTATCCCATTGAGAAGTGTTTGTATTTCTGTCTCAATTCGCTCTTACGTGGTGTCAGTCTATACGCTCACACTGCCTTAGGTGGTGAAATAAGAAGAAAAATGTCGATTCTCTACTTTGATGATTTTCTTTTTCACGTGTTTGCGAATGTTACTATCGTTGTTCGATAATTCGAAGGCTATTGAAACTTGTATGCTACGGTTCTCCGCACGAGGCAGGGTGAATTTTCGATACTGAATCGAATAATAACTCGGCAGACGCGATTTTTATGCCTAGGCAAAAGGCGAAACAAAGATCGGATCGACTAACGACCAAACGACGCACGTCGACCCAGACCGGTCAGCTGACCCTATTTTGCCGGCCCGAAAGGCGTTCGACGCGACGTCTGGCGTCAAGGTCCGTTAGTGTAGGTTTTATATATGTATATACATATATACACAATTCCTTGCGCTGTTGCGTTAGTCGAGGATCCCCGACGCTTACGCATCCGAACATTCTCGTGCCGATGCACTTCGATTTTCCGTTGAAAAAAAATTTCTTGTTATCAATTGTCAAAGTAAAAACGTATTGAATTTATCGAAAAAAGAAAAACGATTTATCAATCAAATAATTATTAATTTGAAATTGTGGACTAATTCGAACTGTAGATTATTGTTTTTTTTCTACTTTTTGTTACGTTTCTTCCAACTCACCACGTGTTCTAACTAGCCCGGTCTACCCTAACGTTGTTATAGTGAAAAATTAATAATGATGGTCCTCCATTGTTCCAATTTCTTCGATATTATTCTACGTTGAAACGATGGCAGTCTTGAATCGTCAATCATCCTTCTTGCCAGTAAAATTATGCCCTAAATCCGAGATAATTTTTTTATAACAATCACCATTTTTTCACAATTTTTATTTATTATAATATATATTTATACTAATTTATAAAATTAAATGAAAATCCAGCTCTTCAAACTTATCGAATTTCAATTTTTTTTATTAGTGAATTAATCGATTAATTGTGTAACAGGCTGAAAGGAATTTCATTCAAAATCTGACATCGCCGCTCCGAAATCAACACACCCATGTTAAATTTGTTTGCACATAGTAAAAAAAAAAAAAACGATGGAAGGTCGATGGGTGCGGCTCAATAGCCTTGTAAATGAATAACTACAATTTTATAACACTCATTTACGGTTGTGTGAAAAAAAATTGTACACGAATATAATTATTGTAGCCGAAATGAAGGTGAAAAGGATTTATGGTTTTTTTCTTGGATCTTTGATACTCTCGGGCGATCGTATGAAACAGCGTGGAATCGATCGATGAGTTCTCCAGAACTTAGCCCTTTGAGCTTCGAACGTCCGAGCCTCTCTTCGCGCGTTTCGCTAAGTTATTGGCGTTATTTTACCGGTACACACCTTCGCGCAAAGCGTATCTTTGAATTGTTGGAGAGAAAAAAAAAGAAATAAAAAAATACAATACGGTCGTTTGAACGTGTGAGAGCATCGGCCATACGGCATACACGATGCCTCGGCAAGCAGCAACCGGTCTTCACCGGGGTTAAGTCGTAAACGTCCGGAGGCAAACTCTTCATCATCGAGAAGCCTATACCATTACAGATGGCCGATTGAATGTTTCGCTCACGCGTCAGAATAGATGGAACAGCTCGAGCACGCTTAACGTGCGCTGTATAGAAAAAAAAATATATATATATATTGAAAAATTAAATTAAATAAAAAATAACTAAGCAAATACATAAACGATATTAACGGTGTAACCCTGATGATGTACCGTGACGGCGTGAAGGAATCGCTTGCATAATGAATTATTTTCATCATTTGCACATCGAAACTCCGCCCATTTTTTTTCCATCTATGCAAAGATATCTCGAATGAATAATTTCACAGATTTAACGAGATAATTCCTTTTTTTTGTTCAAATTTCTATCAGCCATTATTCTACGAAATAATCATTTTTTTTTCTTTCTGATATTGTATTCGGAGATTGTCGAAGATCTCGCAGTGAACTCGAAAGATAGAAAGTGCAGCCCACAGTCCGGGGGCTCCGTGAAGGGGGGTCACAAGTAGTGACCCGGGGCGCGGGAGTCGATACCGCACAGAAGGTAAACGAATGAATGTATTACATTCCGTCTATAGTCTACCTCCGCAATACGTTATATACTTGTAGTTGTCTTCGTCCACACATTCACATTCATACAAATATATATATACATAAAAATATTTATACACATATATACTTACATATATGTGTGTAAATGTACGTTTATATATATATTTGTGTAAATATATGTTTATATATATATATATAAACACACAGTGTTCGGGATCTACATAAGAGATCATGACTCTCGGGGCGCCGTGGCCGAGTTTCGCTTCTCCGCTCCGTGCCACGCGGTGGCAGTAAGGAGAGGAGAAAGTTACCAGGAACTGTCTGAATCTGCACTAGTAGCGCACGCGCATGCACACTCTTCCTCTTTAATACTCAAACTGCTTACCCGCTGCAAGCTTCTTGCTCCCCTCCCTCTCCTCCCTATACAAGTCGCCTGCATTGTAGTCACGACATTGTAATACCGCACGGTAACAAGAATAATGCCCGACATGTATACAGTTTTGTTATTCTTTGGTAATTTATTTATTTTTATTTTTATTTTTAAGGTTTTTCGTCCTTTTAAACTCATCCGCGCATATCTTCAATTCACGCGGCCACTTTTGGCTCCGGGGAACTTATGACGATGCCAACTTTTTTTCTGACTCGCTCGCCGGCACTGCGAGCGCACGACGAACTTATCGCTGACTCGATTATAAAGTTCTCGATGGTTTTGCATTTTTTAAAAAATTTTTCTTTTAATTCAAATGTGAGCACACAAAGTTTTTATGCGAGCCCTCGATTCAGAGAACGCGTGTCAGGTTTTGAACCCTCCGGGGAAACTATGTAATGATTGTATCAACTGTATAATTGAGTGATAAAATTTTTTTTATTATCAATTCTAGAACACTGATGCAAAATCCAGAGGAAGTTACCTCATTGGAAAATTAAACAATTGACCTAATAGATAACTAAGAAATTTCTTTATTGCTTTTGATCAATAATTAATTCATTCGTTGTCGATTAGTGTAATGTAAAAAAAATTACCCACCATTTTTTCAAGCCGAAAACAATGATCAGAAAAATTTCAAAATCCCATCTTAACCACAATAACCTGTTAACCCGCTCCGAACAGTTATAATTCGATAAGTTATGTGTCTACGTCAGACGGTACAAGCTTTATCATACGCTACACTTACTGGCTCCTCTTACGGCGACTCCTATGAGTTAAACAAGTTTTTTACTTCCTATTTCTGTGTTTCTCAACTTCATATCATTCTCATTAGATTTTAGTTCTTGTTCCACCGGAAAATTAACCAATTAACCAAGAAATTTATTTATTGCTACCCATCAATAATCAATTCATTCGTTGTCAATGCTTTTAATGTAAAAAAAATCACTCATCGAGTTTTCAAGCCCAAAACAATGATCATAAAAAATTCAAAATCCATCTCAACCACAGTAACCTGTTAACCCGCTCCGAACAGTTATAATTCGACAAGTTATGTGTCTACATCAGACGGTACAAGCTCGATCATACGCTACACTTACCAGCTCCTCTCACGGCGACTCCAATGAATCAAACAACTTTTTTACTTTTTCTCTTCTACTTCATATCATTCTCATTAGATTTCAGTAGTTGTCCCGCCGCATGCGGAGCTTCGTTTGGCCCTCGGCGCTCACGGCGGGCTTTTGACCTCGTACCGATCTCAGAACAGCCATTAGTCGCAATTAGTCACCCCGATGAATTTTCTATGAGGGAATAATCAGCGGCGTGGTACACGTAACTATCCGTCGTCGTGGCAGTCTGTTGCTCTCGCGGTTGGTAGTTGTGTCGAGGATAAATGTATACATGTATATGCATATCGAACGCTGAGAAACAAAAGGGCGTAACCCGCCTCGTTTTACATGTTAAATCGTGCGCGATACGCCCTTTTGGTTCTCGACCGTTTCTCGATGTAAGCGCAGTTGTTGCGGGTATTTGTCGAGAGATCGGTATATGTGCCGTGCGAGAGGCACGAACTACGAGAGAACGAATTGAATGGGGAAGTTTGTGTACAATGCAACAGTGTATATAACGTTCGTGCGGCAAAGCATTGCGGACGGAGGTATGCGCGCGAGAAAGTAAATCGAGGTATCGGAGGCTATGCGGAGAGAGGCGCAGTCCTCCCGATACACACAACAATGCCGATCGATAATGCACCGAGAAAGAGTCACGATAATATTTGTTGGAATTTTTATTTAATTTCTTTTTCCGCTTTTTTATTTTTATTTAAAAAATATATATATTATTGTGGCTTTTTTAGACGGGAGAAAAATTGAAAGTGTGGGCGGAACAACAGCGTGTCGTTGGCGGACACGACTCGTTTTTATTGCCAGGCGGGAGATGCCAATAATTATTAGCCGGGAGCGACGCGCTCTCAGTCGCTTACTTTTTACCTATTTATATGAAATTTTTTTTTTTTACATTTTTGCAGATTGTACATATATATATACATATATATGTACGATGAATATACTGTGAAGTAGATATACTCTTTTTAATGAAAACAATACCATAAAATCTACAGTTCGGGTGGAACGTATTTATTGTTTTACAAATGAATTTCAACAAACATCTCAGCCGGTAAAACTGATAAACGAATATCGTTTCAATAATATCCGAGTTGTAACGCACCCATCGAGCTGAATATTTTTTTTTTCCGAACGGGCTTTTTCGACGTCAACAAAATAATAAACGTTTTCCTCTGAATAAACAAAACAGAAAAATAAAAATAAAATTCCATAAAAAAGTCAAAGCTGCGCTGTAAAATGTATTTAAAAAAAGAATTGTTATCATCGTCGGCAACAATTTTACATCCGGCATAAAAGTGGAGCAAAAACGTGCGATCCAATCCTCCGATGTCTTCGTGACGATTTACTCGTAAATTATTCACCGATCATCATCATCGTCATTGTCGTTGTCGTTCGTGCCGCAAAACTTGTCTCCGTTATGGGAAAATATAACTGTTATAGCTGTAGCCGATCTAGGGGAGGGTTGAACCTAAGTTCGCGAAACTCGCCAGAAGCATCGGCAACGGCAAAGTCGAGGATACCGTACGATAATGATCGGTTCCGCGATCGGCAATCGAATCTAGAATGCAGATCTCTATTCCCTCTCGACGATATAGTATATACACTTCGCTCGACGTTTCTCTTCTATCGTGCCGTTAATTTCGCCTTCGTGGTCCGATCTCCGGCTCCTCGCGACTCTCGACGTTACAACAAAGACATACTTTTAAAGCCGCACGAAGATAGTTGCGCATTTCGAAATCGGCAACTTCGCTTCAAGCCCCGACGTTTCAGATTCACAGGCACTCACACATATACACACACATATACATACACACATGCATACATACATGCATACATACATGCATACATACATACATACATACATACATACATACATACATACATGCATACATACATACATACATACATACATACATACATACATACATACATACATACATATCTATATATAAATAAATATATAGACAGGCGTATGTACGTCTGCAGAGATCTCACGAAGATCTCGGCCTCGATGTCCCTCGGATCATTACGACACCATCATCATTATCATCATCATCATCGTATTATTGGCACGAGCGATATATATGTATGTATATATATAGAGCACTATAAATTCGTTTGTCTAAGAACTAGGTACAGAGAGTCGTTACGATCGGGCACGATATCGGCTCTTCAAATCGGGAGTTAAATCTTGGGATTTAAACATATCGAACGACAACGACATACGTGCCTACCGTTTATCGATGTTCAATGAGTTAAATAACGTCGTTCGCTATCGAAACTCGATTTATCAAATGTCGTAAATAAAGTTTATCCGGGCGAGTTTCCCGATACGTATCGGGGTAATGGTCGAAATGGCTATTAGGATCGTGTCAATCGAGAATATTTTGTTTGTTGGGCGAGATAAGATTAAAATAGAACGGTTGTTACGTTTTTTAAAAATGTATTGATGGCATTATTTCACATACATACGCTTCGATACATCAAAGTGTCCATTGGATTAAAAAAATGATTTTCATTTTTAAATCGTCAAAGGGTTAATACAAGCTTCGCACGTATTATCTGCAGATTTCACATCGCTAAGCGTACAAAAAGTAACAACTGCTGTTCACACTTGTGAAACCTGTAAAAAAACACGCTCGATTTTATTATCGATGGAACGTTAATGAGGCCACATGGGCTCCGCGAATGAGCTAGACAATTTGCATCCTCGATTTTTTCATTCTGGACACTTTGATGTATCGAATGTTGAAAAATGGCACTTTCGATAAATTCGGTTCTTTAAAATTTATGTTCGCCGCCAAATAAAAAGAAAGTGTGATCCGGTCGTTAATTCAGTTCATTAAGAACCGATAAGGGAAACCATCGAGTTCACTTGCGGAGTCCATAATTTCCAAAGTTCGCGCGCGTTATTTGCAGATCGCTGAGTGTATAAAGAGTCACAAGTGCTGTTTCACGCCTGCGAAACCTGTAAAAAAACACGCTCGATTTTAGTATCGATGGAACGTTAAAGAGGCCACATGGGCTCCGCGAATGAATCCGACGATTTGCCTCCTCGATTTTTAAAATCTGTCCCACACGTTGATGTATCGAATGTTGAAAAATGGCACTTAAATTTATTTTCACTCCCAAAATAAAAACAATGATGTATAATCCGGTCGTTAATTCAGTTCCTGAAAAACCGATAAGGGAAACCGTCGATTTTACTTGCGGAGTCCATAATTTCCAAACTTTGCGCGTGTTATTTGCAGACTGCACATTGCTGAGTGTATAAAGAGTCACAAGTGCTGTTTCACGCTTGTGAAACCTGTAAAAAAACACGCTCGATTTTAGTATCGATGGAACCTTAAAGAGACCACATGGGCTCCGCGAATGAATCCGACGAATTGCCTCCTCGATTTTTAAAATCTGTCCCACACGTTGATGTATCGAATGTTAAAAAATGGCACTTAAATTTATTTTCACTTCCAAAATAAAAACAAAAATGTATAATCCAGTCGTTAATTAAGTTCCTTAAGAACCGATAAGCGAAACCGTCGAGTTCACTTGCGGAGTGCATAATTTTCAAAGTTCGCGCGTGTTATCTGCAGAGTGCACATCGCTGAGTGTACAAAAAGTCACAAGTGCTGTTTCACGCTTGTGAAACCTGTAAAAACATCACGCTCGATTTTAGTATCGATGGAACGTTAAAGAGGCCACATGGGCTTCGTGAATGAGCTCGACGGTTTTCCTTCTCGATTACCAGCGATACCGCTTGGAGACTCGAACGGAATTAACGACCGGATCAGCGCGTGTTGCGAACTCCGCGTCGGAGAGCCGTAGAGCCAAGAGAGCACGGAATCCAATAAGCTGGCGATCCTGTACATAGCGTACGGCTGCGCAAGTCGGCCGCGTGATTTCGTTGGCTACGATATCCACAGCTATCGTACGTACGAGCCCCGTCGCTCGCGCTACTCCACAGGCGTATAATCGGCGCGTTATACAAGTCGTATTATACGGTAAATGTTTCTATCGTGAGGTAATTGCTCGGTCGGTGTGTCGTTACGCGCCTTGATTCGCTATTTTACGGCCCGGCGTTACACACACGTATATACACTATAACCGCAGTGAAACAGAGAATCGTTGCGTGCGAGCGATACGCGGTTTATTCCGTGCCGCGCCACTCGCAGTCTCGCGCCTACGCGTCCATCGCAGTGTGTGCGACCGCAGCGCAATGAGAGCGCTCGATAGAACGATATTTAATTAAAAGGCCCTTTGTGAGGGGTTCGTTTTAGTTATCGGATTTGTTAATTTATCGAAGCGGGCTGTTTAAAGTTAGGGTTTTAGTATGCATTGGGAACACGCTTCGTCGGAGATGTAGCTATGATGAACAGGCGTGGGGTCAACTATTTTGAGCCTTCGTGTGTAGAGGTGGTTTTTATTTTTTTTATATAGGGTTGGTTTGAAATGGTGGTTTTTTTTGGGGGAATTAAAAAAATTTGCTTACAGGTCGAGGCGATTGGAAAATTAAAAACAAATGTACAATAATTAAAGAAATGTGATTCCGGAGATCACTGTAGAGATCAATAATGAAAAGGTTGATGGAGATCAACAAACAAAAATTTCCTCGTAAGTTCCGAGAACTTAAAAAAGGTCCCATGTCATATAAAAATTTGCCGCGTCTTGAACCATTTGTTTACGTGATATTAAACAAAACGAAAAAAATGTTGAAGTTCGCGAAGAACAAACTGTTTTTAAGAAAATTATTAACAAACCCTTTTTTACCGTGTGCAACGTCTTCGAGTCGGAGACTATTATTATTTCTATTTTTATTCCAATTCCACCGTATACCCTGTCGGGTTTTTACGGAACCCCATCCCGATTCCCCCCTAGCACTCCCTACCCGCACTCAGCTAAGCTACCTAACTTCC
>JAPYZD010008108.1:0-11237 GCA_030522725.1 Ichneumoninae sp. B BG-2022a
ATTTGCATGGAATATAGTAGGTACAATATAATATAGCATAAAGTAGAGGGATGAAGCGAGGAGGGCGGCGGCATCGGGTGGGAAACGAGGTAGCATGGAGGGGGGGGGGGCTATGACTAAATTATTGTAATTTTATGACCGCCGCCGCGGTCGTATTCAAAAGGCCGTTTCTTAGTCCGAGACCCATTCTTCTCATAATTGCAGTTTTAATCTGTCCACCGGACCGAAAGAGTGAGAAAGTCGAGACCAAATCCACACCGCTTTTCGGCCGGTTGCTTCCGGCCCCCGAGATATTTGGTCCGCTAATCTCCGAACGGGGAAGTTATATTAGTTATTCTTGGGGAGCGAGCGGTCCCTTCGTAATGAGAAAACGAGCGGTGCGCCGGAATGGAGCAGACACTTCTGCGACCTCATACCAAAACGCTACGGTTCGCTCTGGTATGTAACCATTGCTCTATAAATTTAAATATTTCCACGGCCCCGCTACTTCCGATCGAGAAGCTACTTTGTCCACCAAGAAAATTACCATTGAGGGACCATTGAGAGATCATTGAGAATCAATGTTAATTTTGGTCAAAAAATATATGTAAAAATATTATCGAGAAGAAACTTTGATAACTCTAATATATTTCTTGTATAGATTTTTTTACCGTGTGGGACGCAAGGAAACTCGATAACGGGAAAATGTTTGATTGGAATTTATCGTACAGAATCATTGTTCTATAAATTGAAATATTTCCACGGCTCCGCTACTTCGAGTTGAAAAGCTACTTTATCCACGAAGGAAATTCCTATTGAGCGATCACGTACAAAAATATATATATATATAAATCATTCAATATATATATATATATATATATATATATTCTAGCGCTGAAAAATTGTATAGCATAAAAGTGCGGAATATGGCCCGGTCCATATATCATTGATTTACGTGTTAATTGAAGTGGGCCATAATCACCACTTTTACCCTAATTCAAATATATATTTCGCATACATTTTTTTACCGAGAGGGACGTAAGGAATCTCGATAATACGAAAATGTATGAATTAAAATTTATCGTATAAAGCCAGTGTTCTATAAATTGAAACACTTTCAATCGAGAAGCCACTTTGTCGACCAAGAAAATTACCATTGAGAGTTCAATGTTAATTTCGCTTAAAAAAATATATATATAAACATTCTCCCAGCGAACCATTTCATAATTCTAATATATTTGTCGCCTACATTTATTTACCATGCGGGATACTCGATAATGCGAAAATTTATCGATTACGTGCAGCAAATAGATGCAAAACACGTGCATAAACTGCATTTCTCCATCCGCCGTTAATTATCTCGCCAAAACAAAAAAAAAAAAAAAAACGTACTCATTATCCGCTGTACTTAAATCCTCAATTAAGCAAACTCCGTACGAGAGAGCGACCGGTCTCGTTGACAACGAGCGGGTCTGCGGTTGCGCGTAGGCTCTCGAATATGTTTCGCGCGTGTGCGCTAGTCGAATCCCGGTATTTGGCATGCTGTGAAGCGAGAGTACTCACCGCAGCGTATCCACCGCATGACGGTCTTCCTCTCCCTTTTAGCCATCTTCGCGCGTCGATTAAATATACCCCTCGCAGACTCCGGCCTTCGCTCGACGTTGGGTCAGGTAATTACGCAAAGTGCCAAGGCTCCCGATTGCTATTGCGCGTTCTTTTTTTTTACCCCGTTCTGCCGTGTACGTAACGCGACGCTCGGAACTCTCTCGCACGGAACGCCGTGCACCGGGATTATACGTGTGTACGCATCCGACGTATTAAAGAGTGCGCACGAGGCGGAAAGGGTGCCTTCGGGGGGCGCGAGAGAAAGGAGCAGCAGCAAACCTCCGCCCGCACTTTCCTGCGTTGTGGGTGCTTTCTCATCCCTGGCGCAACGCTTCAATCTCTCCCTGGAGATTATCGTTAAAAGAACCGCCAGACCGCGAGGGAAAGCGTCTAGGTGCACTTCCCTTCCTTGCTCATTTTCAACCGCGCCCCGCGAACCCCGCCGGGTCTCGTCCCTCCTCGCGATCCTCGTCCCTCCCCAATGCCGAGAGTGATGCGGTGCCTAAATCAATTGGGTGGTACCTTCGATCGGCCGTAATTATCCGCGCTAAAAGCTAATGACGATGGCGGACGTGCATTAGCCGATGGCGGGTGAAAAGTTCCCGATAGTTCCGTCGTTCGATTCCCCGAAGTACTCGTCGTTGGAGTTTAATAAATAATGATTCGCCATCGCTGGAAGAGGTTTGGTCTAGCGATCCGTGAAACTCGGATAGGCGGATGTGTTCGCTTTGATAAGAAAATTCTGAAAAACCAGAGAAATCGTACACAGTGATCTGCGTTTTGGTCACCGGAAATCGCAGCCGTGGCTCACATGAGGTATCGTATTCTGGCTGGAGGTTAAGAACTCTATGTCATGATTTTAGCGCGCTAAAAGCTAATGACGTTCGCGGACTGATGGCGGACGAAAAGTCCGAGATAGTTTTGTCATTTGATTCCCGAAGTACTCGTCGTTGGAGTTGAACTATTTACCATCGCTAGAAGACGTTTTCCTATCGGATCCATGAAACTCGGAAAGGCTGACGTGTTCGCTTACACTCGGCAAACTACTGATAAAATTTTTTTTTTTAGCAAGTGAAATCGTACCGAGTGATCTGCGTTTTGGTCACAGCCCAGTTAGGGTAGATCTGGCCGGCGGCTACCAATTATATGCAATGCGCACTAGAAGGTATTAACGTTAGCGGACATGCATTAGCCGATAGCGGGTGAAAAGTTCGAGATAGTTTTGTCGTTCGACCCCGAAGTACTCGTCGTTGGAGTTTAATTATTTACCATCGCTAGAAGACGTCTTCCTATCGGGATCCATGAAACTCGAATAGGCTGATGTGTTCGTTTACACTCGGCAAACCTTTGATAACAAAATTTTGAAAAACCAGTGAAATCGTACCCGGTGATCTGCGTTTGGTCACCGGACATTGCAACCGTGACTTAACCCAGGTAGGGTAGTTCTGGCCTCCGGCTGACATCCCTATGTAATTCGCGCTAAAAGCTATTGGCATCCCAGCACTGGCACGAGACCGCGCCAAGCCTGGGGGTCTGGGAGCCAGGCCCGTGCCAGTGCTCGGATGTAACAGCCAACCGGACCAAAACCTACCTGTGACATCCTGAGAGCAATATACGTACGGATACAATATCTCTCGCCAGTATTAGTGGGGGTTGAGGGGGCGGGAATTAAGCTCTCGCAAAGGGGGTCAGTATAGCTAATACACTTCGGTCGCTCGCACTTTCACACTCCTATACCGGACTTGGGGATGCAGCGTAGCGGGGCCGTTCCCGCGACCACTCGGCCATTTGCCACCGGCGAATCGAAACCGCAGCTCTCGTCCTGCTGACCACGACTGCACCACCGGGGCCAACTCGTCCATTCATCCGTACGTATACAATACCCGTACAGCAATTGCGCGTGCACGGGGAGAGGCGTGTAGGTACGAGATGGCGAATCTGCAAATTTCGGAACACCATAGCTCCCGCGGTAAAGTCAATATTATATTTCCGATTCCCGAGAGAAACAGCCTCTCTGCAGCGTATCGATAAATAGCATGATCGCGATACGCAGTTATGCCCCCCCAACACGATGTAACACATTTTTGGGTCACTGCCGTATTAACTGTACGGCAAACATGCGCAATGACCCATCTGCGTTATCGGATTTTTATTTTCCTAGGTTGAAAAAAAACATTGTTTGGGAGAATTAATAGTTGGGACAATTATTATTTGGGAGAACTGATAGTTGGGATAATTATTATTTGGGAGAATTAATAGTTGGGACAATTATTATTTGGGAAAACTGATAGTTGGGATAATTATTATTTGGGAGAATTAGTAGTTGGGACAATGATTATTTGGGAGAACTGATTTGGGACAATGATTATTTGGGAGAACTGATTTGGGACAATGATCATTTGGGGGAACTAATTTGGGACAATAATTATTTGGGAGAACTGATTTGGGACAATGATTATTTGGGAAAACTGATTTGGGCTTATGATTATTTGGGAGAATTGATATTTGGGATAATTATTATTTGGGAGAACTAATAGCTGGGACAATTATTCTTTGGGCGAACTAATAATTGGGGACAATTATTATTTGGGTCAACTGATAGTTGATACAGTTATTATTTTGGAGAACAAACAGTTGGGTCGATTTTTTTAACAAATAAAAATAATTAATTTAATATTTGCATCTGATTAGCATCCCATTAGCTCCTTCAACTGATTATTAGTCCTCCCGATTCATAATTTTCAATGTTAATATTCTACCAGGAAAAGAAAAAGAAAAGAAGCTACCGGACTCCTTTATCCGCCGAAACTTTGTGTGTGCGCGAAACTTTAAATCCGTGGGGTAATTTGTTTAGTCACCAGGAATGCGGGGCTAAATTCCAACTTCTCGCGAATAAATTGAGTGGTTCTGCATCCAGTCCCCAAAGGCTTCATTAAGCGAGCCCTTTGTCATCGGATCGCGCATCGCGATCGAGAAGCCCCGCCGAATCGCCCTCCCCCCTCCGATGCAATTTGAGGGAATTGTTCGTCGGGTGTTTTTCATACCCTCCGCGAACCCTCCGTCTTATCGACGAAATCCGGTATTATTTCATCGTGGAAACGATACCTACGGCCGGAATCTACTCCGATATATTTTTTTTTCGCCTCCCTCCACAGTATCTCATCAAGTGCCGGTGCTGCGAAGCGTCGTGTACACGCCCCGAGACGTATGTGGATCGTCGTCGAGGCGCGCACCCCGATCAACGTACCGTGAACCCTCTACTTGCGCGCATCAAAGGAAAGAGCACCCCCGTGCACATCCCCTGCGTATCCAGCATCGTGCGATGCGCTGGCGAAGTTAAAAAAAAAAAATAAGTTCATGGAAAATGCGTATGCGAGGGCCGGGGAAAAAGATTGCGGGTGAAGACGCGGAAGAAGGGCGAAGCTATGAGCACGGTGCCGCGTGTAACGTTGCATATACATAGGCATGGTAGTCTTTCCGCAATCAGAGAAGACTTGTCCCGGTGCCATGCAAGCTGGCTACAGAAATCGATTATTAATCGCCGAAAGAACTTTGTTCCTTTGAGGATTAAAAATCAGACAAAAAGCACTCGTCGATGCTACTGAAGTTGCGATACATATTTGCATTTTTGTGCACTTTTGTTAAGATTGTCGGAACGGTACAGACTCGCCGGACGTGAGTTTCAGGGAGAAATTCAAAAATTTCTCGATGGGACTAAAATGTGAAAAAATGAATCATATGGGAGGTGCTGCAAATACTGTTTTTATGTAATAATAATTCTAAAATCTTTTTGACAAATTAACGATAAAAATAATTGTTCAACAAATTACCCGGCAACTTAACTATTTTTTTGTCTTAAAAATAATTCTTTTATTTTTCTGAATATTTATGAATATTTTCAGAATTTTTTGTAATCTTTGAAAACCACGTTTTTCTATGTTGAAACTGTGAAAAAACGCAATTTTCAAAGATTACAAAAAAATCTCAAAAATGCATACGTATTCAGAGAAACAGACTAATCATTTTTATGAAAAAAAAATAGTTAAGTTTCCGGGTTATTTGTTGAATAATGATTTTTCTCTTCAATTTGTTGATAACGAATTGGAATTATTATTTAACAAAAACAATCTTTGCAACACCTCCCATATACCCGATTTTTTCAGATTTTTATCCCATCGAGAAGTGTTCGAAATTTTCTACCCTAAATACAGAGCGATCGGTTATTCGCTGCCGACGAGAGTTTAGTTCGTTTCTGGACAAGAAACTTCGAACTTTGAATCGGTAACGTAAATCTAAAAAATAATCCAAACTTTTATTTTTATTAAACTCGAATATTTTCCACGTTCGCATTCGTATCGTCACTTGAATCTTTAAAAAAAAAATGGCTCTCTAAAATCCACTCCCTACTCGGAGAACGATAACCAAACCGTTCGAACTTTGACTCAAAGCCGATATGCAAATTATCGACTCGTATCTCAAAAATTCCGGCGCAAACTTTTTATTACATTTTTTTCTCCCTGGATACCCGAGGAATCTTAGTAATTGCCGGTTCCACCTGCGCCCTTCGCCGAGCTAATGGCACGGTTTCCCGCCAAATGCGAGAAGGTAATAAGCCCGAATGTAAAGATGGTGGAAAAAGGAAAAAAAAATTGAATTCGATACATCTGTACAATGTAAGCGTATGCGATTTCCGATGGGATTGCCGGGTTTTTTGGCCCTCGGTCCCTGCGATTCGGCACGCCGGACTCGGCTGCGTCACTCGCGGTGCGTTCGCATGATCGTGCCGTGTACAAATTAACGGTTCCCTCTCCACCGTTCCGCGAGTCCGGGGCGCGAGGTGCGAGACTCGGGACCGTCACGAATATTCGCAATCGTACAGTATTAAAGGAAAGTTCGCGGAACTGCGAACTCTCATTGTGTGTACGGTACGAACTTCTCTGTCGTAAATATACACGTGTCCATACACTCGGCACTAACGTATACGTGTTTTACAAGTTTCTCGACCGACCGGCGCACACACACACACACGCATGCGTTAAACGCGATACGGTAAAAAAATGTACACTCGCATCGGCGGCGAGAGCGAGAGAGCGTACGTACGAGTCGGTTCGCCGACGACGTCGCGTGTCTCACGGAAATCTGTATTCGCATCGATCTCGCCACCTCGGCCGTGTTCTCTCGCGAGGCAGGCACGTACCTTCTCCCCCCCCCCGCGCGACTCGCCGTCGCGAGGAGTGTAAAACGCTTTTTAAAAATGTATAAATTATTACAAAGCTGATAGTAGCGCGACGAAACAATTTTTATTTCGCCGGGCATCGCCGGAGCGTTCCGTGAACTTTGAACCAATTCCGTAATTACGAATGCGTACATGCCTCGTACGCAAATTAATTATTGTATTAATTAATTAATTTATGCACTTGTTTGGTTATTTTATCACTGAAATTGCCGCCTTAGGCGCGTAAAAAAGCAACAACTGTGGCTGTGGAAAATATCCCCAGGCATGTTCTCAGTGAAAACATAAATTCGTTCTTAAGCCCCTCGCAGCGAGGAAACGCTGTGTGCAAAACAAAATGCTTAACCCGCTAAAGAAAATATTAAATATTATAGTTCTTTTTGTTAATATAATTTTAAATTACGGACAAGTGCTTATGGAATTTTGCTATGACTTTATGCGTATTGAGCGGGACAGGAATTCTTCGTACTTCACTGATAAAAAAATACGCTTGAATCAACTAAGATTCGGGCAGGGACGTTCAACTAAATATTTTGTTGGTACAGCTAAAAAATTGGTTAGTTCAACAATTTATTGGGTGATTCCACCATATTTTAAGGAGGACTCGTACCCTCATCTTATAATATTATTACATGCAATGAGAGGATACTTAATAAATAAAGCGGACAATGCGAGGTTGCTCACATGAATTAGTACAAACCGAAAAGAAAAAACAATAAAAATCGAGAATTAAAATGAAAAGAATCGAGCTTAGCCAGTAGGATATAAGATATGTAACATTTTCCTAAAAATATAGAGCGAAGTGTCGATCTTGAGTTATGAGCCGGTAGCTCGAATCCTGTAGTTCGACGTTTCGAATGGAATTTCGTTTTTTCATTTCTGTTTCTTTTTTCATTTGCCGCGAGCTGTGTCGCATCAGCGTAGGTTTCGCAGTCGTCCATTTGAAAATCGAAGATTTATGGTTTCATCTCTGAGAGTGGTGCGTCGATTCGATCGGTCCAGCAGTCTCACCGCTGCTGGATCGATTGCTTTTTACATTGAGTGCAGGAGAATATAAGAACCGGCGCGAAGCGAGGCTCGAATCAAGGACTCGGAAGAGCGGCGCAAAAAAAAAATGCAATGAAAAAAAAATATAAATTCCGTCTCGCAACGATTTAACTTTTTATGAACCGTCGTGAGTTTGCACTTCGGCATAAGGGAACCGATTTTGTGTTCGATATTGGAAAAAAATAAACTTGCTTCGCCAAACGCGAGGATTTTTGTTTTTATTTCTCAGACGAGGAATCCATTAAGCTTATTACGTATCTATCCTCGTTATTGCGGCTTTTGTGCTCTGTTTAACAGGGACAATAACGACGTTGCCAACTAAGGCGGCGAGTTGCTTTCGACGAGTTCTGTATCTAACTTACTCGAGCAAATAACACCTGCTCCTCGTCCTGCTCGAAAACTTTGCTCCTTTCGTTATGCTATTTCGTCATGGAAGTTTCAACTCCGAGTCGCCGGACGGAATCGGTAGTACTGCTTCTGTGTTATCAAAATAGTCGCGAATTTCACGTCGATTGGACGCTCACACCGATGCTCACGGATACTCACGGATGTTCCCAACTTCTCGTAGATACTCTCAAATACTCATGAGATACTCACAGGTATTGCCATATTCTCGGAGATACTCTCATATTCTCTCAAGGTACTTCCAAATACTCACAAGATACTCACAAGATACTCACAAGATACTCACAAGATACTCACAAGATACTCACAAGATACTCACAAGATACTCACAAGATACTCACAAGTACTCACAAGATACTCACAAGATACTCACAAGATACTCACAAGATACTCACAAGATACTCACAAGATACTCACAAGATACTCACAAGATACTCACAAAGTACTCACAAGATACTCACAAGATACTCACAAAGTACTCACAAAGCACTAGCAAGATACTCACATATACTCGCAGGATACTCATATATACTCGCAAGATACTAAGTACTCAGAAGAGACTAGGTACTCAGAAGAGACTAGGTACTCAGAAGAGACCAGGTAAACAGAAGAGACCAGGTAAACAGAAGAGACTAGGTACTCAGAAGAGACTAGGTACTCAGAAGAGACCAGGTAAACAGAAGAGACTAGGTACTCAGAAGAGACTAGGTACTCAGAAGAGACTAGGTACTCAGGAGAGACTAGGTACTCAGGAGAGACTAGGTACTCAGGAGAGACTGGGTACTCACAAGACACTGGGTACTCAGAAGACACTGGGTACTCGGAAGACACTAGGTACTCAGAAGATACTAGCTTCTGAGAAGACACTAGGTACTCAGAAGATACTCACAAGGTACTAGGTACTTACAAGATACTCACAAGATACGCACGGATACTTGCAAATGCTCATAGGCACTGGCAAACGCTCACAGATACTCGCAGATGCTAACATATACACTAGCAGGGCCGTCTGAGAAAATATGATGCAAATCGCAAGAGCATAGACAGATCTATCGTACTTTACGAACTTTACAATGTGAGCGGACGAAGCCCACCAGTAAATAATAAGAGTGTTGGGGTCGAGGCGAGCAATAAAGGAATGAAGTGAGCGTAGGTTGGGTTCGACCGGAGACGCGGGGAGCCGAGAGGCTGGGAGGCCACCGACATGTCTCTCCTCTATCCGTCTCGATAATGGAAAGGGCGGGTGGCGAAATCGTCGTCGTCTATGCCCTATAGTTGTTCCCTCATATACACAAAACCAATTCAAGTAACTCCATTACAGTTTCCCATTGTCAGAGACGACTTCGGCGGTATGCTCTCTAGCTTTTTCGCCCACTGCCAGGGGAAAACCACGACCGCGAGCATTTGTTACTACCCGGCCCAACCGCCCTTTCTCTCGGGGTTCGCGTCGCGAGGTTTTACTTCAAAAACTAATCTCGACACCCGCCTCGTCTCGCATTTATAGCCCCGGGCGATATCCACGAATACCGCCGTTACACGCGAAGCGGTTCTGTAATAGGTACTCCCGAGCTGACGCTGGCCCGACGTCGCTTATCGAATCGGGGGCTGAGAGCTTCTTCAGAGTTCACGTCGATCACTCTTTTGAATTTCTTTCTCTCGCTATTCTCGCGGGAGGACGAACCACCTTTTCAATATCTTTTTTTTTACCTCCCTCTTCTCTTCTCGGTCCGAAAACTTTTTCCACTCGTATCGGACGGATTTTTCCGATGCGTAGTTAAAAATTTCCCCCTTTCACCGTCGGTCATCGCGGAGAGTAGCTTCCAACAGATTCAATCCCGATGGAATTCCGCTCGGACGTAATGTCCGCCCTTAGGACTCTCGGCCCTTGGGATATGGAAATACGGAAATAATTGAAAGTTCTTTAATCAGTCGGCAGTCGGTAGCGCGGAAAATACCGGAGTGAGGTCGAATTTATGTATCTTTTACGTTTCGTCGAGGACGATAGAACGGGAAGATATAAATTATGGAGAGAAAAAATTGGGGCACTCGGCAAGAACGCGAAAAAATTGGCGCGCAAATTGGGCACGCCCGACTATCGCCGTGCCCGATTAAATCCACAAGCGTGTAGGTTGTTCCTCGTGTTCTTGTCGGGTCCTTTATCGTGGAGAGCTTTTTTAGAGCCGCCCACCCTCGTAACAACTATCGCCCCCGTTCCCGATATAACCAACCCTCGCTAATCCGAACCGAGAACTGGTAAGCAAGCGAAACTGATGAAAACTTGCTGAGTAATAGTTATCAGGAATTCAAACCTGTCCCGGTGCTCAAAGAACAGCAGAACCGTGACGTACCAGCACGCGACTACGTCGTTGATCTTGCGATCGCTTGCCAGCTTCCAATATTTGCCAGTTCGCTAAGTATACACCATCCCCTCCCTATATCTCACACACACCGACTCATGTGTATGCATGTTTCTCGCGTATAAAGTTCGTTCAACCTAATGCACTGGGTTGCGAGCGCTTCGATAGTCGAAATATTATCGGCTTGCTGTTTGGGAATTGCTGGTTCAAATTTTCATTTTTTCGTTTTTCTTTTTTTTCTACTGGCAAAAAGATATCGATCGGTGATTGGAATTTTATTACTCGTCAACGAGAGCATAATTATCCATCGGAAAAATTGGGGTTCGATGTCACATGCACCGCAACAGCCTACGGTACTTGCATAGGTACATTGATCTGTCGTACACAAAATTTAGAAATAAAAAAAAAATGTATATCAATCTCGTACCGATTTTTCTTTTTTTTTTTTTTACAGTTTTTACAATTTTAACATTATCGGATTGCTGTTTGGGAATTGCTAGTTCAAATTTTCATTAATTTTTTTTTTTTTTTTTTTTTTTTTTTTTTTTTTTTTTTTTTTTTTGTTTTTTGTTTTTTTTTTTTTTTTTTACTTTTTTTTTTTTTTCTCTTGT
>JAPYZD010008111.1:0-14270 GCA_030522725.1 Ichneumoninae sp. B BG-2022a
AATAACATTTTGGGATCATTATTATGGACGAACAATCTTATCAGCATCTTCCATATGCTTGATTTTTTTCAGATTTTTATCCGATCGAGAAGTGTCTGTAATTTTCTTTTATTCCTCTCAAACTTAGGCGGCGTCAGTCATTGCGCTAGTACTACCTTAAACCAAATAAACGATGGCCGTCAAATAAATTATTTTTCTAGGTGCACGCTTCGTCTTTATGGTTCCACACTCAAAGAAAACAAAATGTTGTTTCAATTCTACTTTCAATTCGTACAATTTCATACCGGATTGAAACGATAACACGTGGCCTGCCATATTGAAACAACGACAGCATGACAAACTTGCTGTCGTTGTTTCAATATCATATGGAATTGTAAGAATTGAAAGTAGAATTGGAACAAACATTTTTTTTCCTCGGCAGCCCACAAGTGAATTTTTTTTTTCAGTGCATCTACAACATTAGCCGGCACGGTTTACTCAGTGGCGATCCGGATTACCTGAAGTGCGGGGCTCTAGGGCCGCTCTGATCGATTAAAGAAGAAGATATTTTCGATCCCGTTAAGGTGGGGCTAAAGATCAACAAAGCCTCAAAATATTTTCAGTCCATTTTTCTACAGAACAGTTTTATAAATTGAACAAAGTCGACTCTGTTTGAGGATAACCGAGTACGACGAGTACAGTGTCTGGGCGCTGTAACGGCCGCCCCTTCGTAATTTTCCGCCGCCAGATGGAGCAACACCGCCCCCAACCGAGGACGCACCGGTTGCTCCGCCGTTCGAAAGTTCCGCGGATTAACCCTTTGCCACCGGGCATCTTCCCTCTCCACCGTCCGCCTTCACCCGGCCGACAACACGCTTCCTCTTTATGATTCCACACTCTTACCCGTCGTTCGCCCAGACTCCGCACCGCGGGAATTATCGGCAAAACGTCAATATGCATTACCAACCCTCCTCGTTCCACGTCCACACCGAGTCGCGCCTCTCCTCCGCTCACCCACCTGCAACCCTCGCTCCGCGGTACTGTGTATGCCTACTTTATTGCTCCCCAGCAGCGGCGGCGCCAGAGACGCTGTAACTTTCGAGCAGGATCGGGAAAGCTTTTTTCCTGCGCTCGCCGATGTGACGTTTATTACGAATTCGCTGGGAATTCTTTGGAGATTCGATGTTCTCGCGCGTCGCGGCGCATTGCCGAATTTTGTGTCGAGGCCCGCCGGGGCACACGGAGGAAAAAAAAGGAACGGGCCGTGGGCACTGGCGTACTGCGGCGCGTTGTCGACGTTGCACACCTACCCGATCGATGAAACGAGCCTGCTGCAAGTTATCGCGTTGAAAAATAGAAATAAAAAAGAAACAAGAACCCACACGCCAAGTTAACAACCTGTGCAGCTCGCGACGAGCTTTTACGTGTGGCGTGATGTGGGACCGAGGCTCTCATAGAATGTACACCTTTAGCCGCAAGCATTGAAGGTAGGGTTCAATTTTTATTTTTTCTTTTTTTTTGGACGCAACGTTATGCGCGCCCAGCTTTATTGTACGCCTGCGTAGCACTCGCCGGAAAAGCGAGACAATTCCTCGATTCGAACCGGCGTTTTTATGCGGGATTCGACTGGGAGACCGAGTTGAATGGGCAGTTCGTTCTTTTACGCGGGGAGATTATGGTAAGTTGCTTGGCACATTTACAAACGGAAAAATAATTTATTTGATGGCCACCGTTTACTTAATTTAAATAAATGTTTATTTTAATCAAATAAATATTTTACTTAAACCAAATAAACGGTGGCTTTCAAATCAATTTTTTTCTGGGTGTATTTTTATTTTTGCATTCTCTTAAATCTTTGTTTTGGTGAAGGCTATTTTTTCGAAGTTTTGATGAAAACGTGTTCATATTGTTCGTGAATATAGAAAAATGACATCTAGAAAAAATGTCCGAACGTATGTGTGACTCAGGCGCTAAAGATTCAAACCGCAATAACTCAAGAATGCCTCGACCGATAAAATCAATAGACTACACATGCTGTTTCTTGAAAAGTTTCTTAAAAATTTTATTCAAAAAATGTTGATTGTTTTTTTTTTCTTCGAAAATGGCTGTGTACACTCTAGCTCTTACCATTTTTTTTATGTCGCATCAACCACTACGGTTTGTACCGACGAGAATTATCATTTTCAAAAATCGACAGTGTAAGGGAGAGCGGGGCAAAATGGCACAGCGGGGCAAGACGGGATAACGAGACAAAACGCAATTTTCCAATAACATTTGGATGGTGGGGATGGTGGGAGGCGGGGCAAAACGGGTTGGAAAATCCGGATGTGTCGTTGGGACAAAATGGGACATCCAAAAATTATTGTTATGTCCCGTTTTGCCCCGCTGTGCCATTTTGCCCCGGTCTCCCTTACCTTGTACGTCTCATCGGATCAGACGCCAGTCACGCGCTTCAAATAAATGTTTGAGTTTTTTTAATAATAAAATCAGCTCTTTTAATTTCCTCACTGAATCTCAAAAGTTCCCTTACACTAAATTGTTTTTGTCAAACGATTATTCGCTTCAGTAGATTCGAAACACGTTGATTGAAAAAACATTTTTGTCGTTCCAACCAAATAACGCCTTTGAAGACATGTCACCGCGCCTTGGTTGATCCAACAATGTCTTTTTCTCAGTGTAGTGACAGTCGGTCTTCTAGGGTTGCTTCACGACGCCGGAGCTACGTCAAGTCGATTGTTGGCTGCAAACATTGGACGTCTACTGACATCTGTCGACTGTCTGCACGACAGACGCGGGAGCTTCGTTGCGTCACGATATTTTTCCATCGGCAAGACTACGCCGGGATTCGAACCCGAGACCTCCCAGGTCTCGGGTTCTAATCCCTAGTACTCAAACTACGAGACCAAAACGATCGATTTTGCACATTTTGCGATATTTAAAAAATTACTATTTTTTAAAGTGCCAAACAGTAATTTTTGATGACCCTGAAGATATCTGCTTGACGTGAAATTTCATCTTTGGCAAATGTTTTCTCAATGCACTGTTTTGAGAATTAAAAAAATCGTTCACTTGTAGAATTTTATTCTCCTTGTTGAATATTTTGTAATTAAATAAATAAAAATTACAATTAAATTAAATTATACAATTATTACAATAATTGTATAATTTAAATAACAATTTAAATTAAATACGATTAAATTATTACAATAATTGTATAATTTAAATAACAATTTAAATTAAATACGATTAAATTATTTTGCAATTTAAAAAATTGCCAGATAGCAATTTTTGACGACCCTGACGAAACCCTCACGACATGAAATTTCATCTTCGGCAAGTCTTTGTCAACGCACTGTCTTGTGAAGAAAAAATAAATTGTCCGCTTGTAGAATTTTATTCTCCAAGTGAACTTCCCGATCGAAGTTCGTGCGATGCAAAACACTTTGTAACTCGATGAAATTTATTTTCGTGCAGATATCTTCAGGGTAACAATTTAAGTGTCCACCATTATCGTGCGAGTGACCCCCGAATTGCCGAGCGCCGAAGAATCGACCATGCGTAAAGTTAATCGGGCATGAGGGAGGCGTCGAAATGACGTTGCTGAAAACAATATTTGAACTAAATGGAGAATGAAACGGAAGAAATTTCCGGCCCGTGCCATCAATAATTCTCCGATATTCTCGCCAATTCGATTTTGTCGAAACGATCGCCCGTCTCAATTAATTTACCCCGCGAGGGAGGCAATTTTTCCGCCGTTGGTTCCCACCGTCGCAGACAATACCGCTCGCAATAGGATTGCTGTCGATTCTCGGCGGAGCTTTAATCCCTCACGACGACAAGTGGACACCCGCGACGTTCAAACGCCTCACCGCGATAGCGCGCTCTCTCTTTTTTTAATTCCCTTTCCATTCATTATCAGTATCGTCAACACCGGTGCGCAAAAATTCCACTGACCAAGCACGCAAGCCGGTGGAACGTTCATGCCAGGATTATGCGTCGGAAGCAATACGCCACCCCGCTCCTCCACCCCCTCTCCACAGATAAGAGACTGTGCAATTAATCAAGTCTGCTCATAGGTAGGTCGCCTACTGGCTCGCTCGCAGCACGAACATCGAGCCACCGCTCTGCGCGAGCCAGAGGCAAAACCTTTTATAGATAGTTCACACACCTACGTTTAAGATAGGCTGATATGTGCGATCCAGGCTTGCTCGTAGAGGAGATCGGGGCAAAATGGGACAGTGAGGACAAAACTCAATTTTCCACACTGATAAAAAAGTACAGTTACAGCAACTAAGATTCGGGCAGGGACGTTCAAATAAATATTTAGTTGGTCGAACAAAAAATTTGAATGACACAAAAATATTTTGGTGGAATAAAAAAATTGTTGAACTAACCAATTTTTTAGGTGTACCAACAAAATATTGAGTTGAACGTCCCTGCCCGAAACTTAGTTAATTCAACCGTATTTTTTTATCAGTGCAATCATTTTTGGATGCCCCATTTTGTCCCAACGATACACCCACAAAAATAATTTATTTGACGCCCGCCCGCAAAGAAATATTATTTGGTTAAAATAAATATTTATTTTATTCTAATAAATGTTTATTTAATTCAAGTAAATGTTTATTTGCGGGCGCCTGCCAAATGCATTATTTTTCTGAGTCTGCATCCGGATTTTCAATCCCGTTTAGTCCCACGACCCACCATCGCCACCATAGAAAAGTTATTAAAAAATAGCGTAATCCCCAGTAGAATTTTTCGGGCGTTACACCGGGCCCCGATAGGGTGCTGATAAGGCCTTATCAGGCTTCTTCAGGACCCAATCAAGGCCCGATGTAACGCTCGAAAATGTCTACTTGGGATGTCCCATCATCCCATTTTGCCCCGCTGTGCCATTTAGCCCCGCTCGCCCCTGCCGCCGCCCGAGCCGAGGCCTCGGTGCATGTTCTCCGCCCATACGTAACATCCACCAGGTGTATCATTTCGCATCTTCTTCCCGTCATATCGCTGCAACTAGCCGGCCCGAGCCGCGAAACTGCGGCGGACAAGCCGCTGTGACGCGCGTTCGGGAGGACGACGAGGCACACATGCAGCCCCGATCGCTGCGCTCGAATGTGGAACGGAGGAGACGAGAGAGCGTTCACTCGGTTCATCAATAACCGTGTGCACAGTACACGCTCAGCCTCGCACCCCTGAGCTGCCTCCACCGTCCTCATCCTCCGGCGGCTCTCGCGGAATCCTCTCGCGCATCGCCGCGTGCATAAAACCCAATGAGAGCCGAGTGTGCACGATCCTATCTCGGCGTTCTACATAATTTATTAACCGGCCTGTCAAGTTTTCGTGCGCCGAACGGCCACGGAGCCGCTAATGCAACGCCGCGGCCACGATTTTTCAATCACTCGCACATCGCCGGCGACCACCCTCGTATGCGCCGTGACGAGCGGGGAGCGTCGCGGCTCAACCGTGGGCCGGGGGGGGCGCGCGCGCGATAGATATATATATATATATATATATATATATATATATATATATATATAGATATATATATATATATAGATATGATAACGATAATAATAAGATAAAATACAGAACAGGCAGCGGTAGCTCCGATGCAGAGAGCGACACGAAGACCGTGAAACGGAAAGCGCCGAGCGTGAATTGTGATCGGCTGTCGCGTGACTCGGTAGTAACTATTTGCATTCGTCGAGATCGCGGATTCCTTTCCGAAAAAAAAACGCTCACTCGACGTCGGCCGACCGGGATTTCTCGGGGTCGTCGGCACGGTCCGACACGGCTTCGAGGAATTATTTTTTCGTACGGAAGCTCCGCTGTTACGATTGATAATTAAGGAGTTGAATAAAAATGAGGTAGGGGAGACCGGAGCAAAATGGCACAGCGGGGCAAAACGGGAGAACTGTGAGAGCAAAACTCAATTTTTCTATAATTTTTGGATGCACAATTTTGTCCTAACGATACATCCAGATTTTTAAACCCGTTTTGCTCCATATAGTACCATCGCCACCATTTCAAAGTTATTGGAGAATTGCGTTTTATCTCATTATCCCGTTTTGCCCCGGTGTGCCATTTTGCCTCGCTCTCCTCTAGACCTGGCGAATAGTAACTTTGCATAAGTTTCAGAGAAATGAGAGGGAATTGCAGACACTTCTCGATGGTGCAACTATCTGAAAAATCAAGCATATTGGGGGTGCTGCAAAGATTCATTTTGCATAATAATAATTACAAAATGTTATTGAGAGATTGGTGAAGAATAACATTGTTCAACAAATCTCCCGGAAACCTAACTTTTTTTTTATGAAAATGTAATTCGTTAATTTTTCTGAATATGTATGAACTTTTTCAGATTTTTTAAGTAAGTGAATTGAGAAATCTGAAGAAATTCATACGTATTCAGAATAGCGAACAAATTATTTTCATAAAAAAAAGTTAGATTTCCGGAAGATTTGTTGAACAATTTTATTTTTCATCAACTTGTCAATAATATTTTGGAATTATTGTTATGCAAAATGAATTTTTTCAGCACCTTTAATATCCTTGATTTTTTTCAGATTTTTATACAATCCGAAAGTGTTCGCAATACCCTCTAATTTCTGTGAAACTTATGCAAAGTGAACACCTTAAGAGAACGGACTACCAGAGACGAACTAAATTGGCGGCGGTAGGTCTGATGCCTGTGGCTTTTTGAGGCAAAGTTTTCGATACCTGCTCAATCAATTGTACGAGTTGCCGGGCAATCGACGTCCTCCTTTTTTCCCAGATATTAAAGATTCAATATCGTTCGTTTGAACGTCGTGTTAATTTTCCACGAGAGACGGCACGAGAGAGTGCGGCGGGGCAAAATGGAACCATGGGGCAAAACGGACCCGTGACCTCAAATTGAGACGAGACGTTCTTGCTTCTGACTAGGGAAAAAAAAAATTGGAGGAAATTCCGCCAATGGTCCATTTTGCCTCGCGTTCCGTTTCGCCTCGCTCTTCATCCACCGGCGTCAAGTATTCATACGCGATACAAACGTTGAAACGTACGGATTATCGGCTCGTTTCAACGAGAAACACGTGGATCAGGTCTGCTGAAGATTCGTCATTGATATCGGACTGCGCTCACGCTACGCCGTAAATTCTATTTAAAAATCTCATTACAGACTGTTCTTTTTTTCGTAGCCTCTGCCCTGTCTCCTGTCTGATAGGTCGATGTGCGAATGCTCACCGGAGTGAGGGAGTTTCCATATATCAAGCCCCGAAACACGTTAATCGGATGAAACTGACCATTCGGACGCTGAACGGGGAGCGAAGGTAGGGGTATCTGGATTGGGGGTGCGAGAGTGGAGAGAGGTCTTCAAAACGACGGATATTGTGTGTCCTCGATATACTCGGGCCTGCAACGTGCACAGACAAACGGACACGCAACCCCCCCCCCCCCCCCCCCCCCCCCCAGCCACCAACAAAAAAAAAACAATATACTTGCCATTAAACATGTGACCTCTGCGGCAGTCTGCTTTCTGTCGAGCAGTATTCACGAGATTCGAAAATCAATTGAAAAACAAACCAAACGTTATTTCTGGGAGGGCGAAGGCAACGAGAAACGAGATCAGGTGTTAGTTACTTATAAAGGCATTAATACATGAAAGGGATTTTTTTTTTTTTTTTGGGAGAAAAATGTAATGATTCCAACTGGCCGAGTCTATGTATGTCTGATGATCTGCAGAGGAAATTTCTTCGCGATTCTGGTCTTTCTGTAGAACATTTTTCGCGAGATTCGAAAATCAATTGAATAACAAACTAAACGTTATTTTTTAGGACAAAGGACGAACCGAGAAACAATATGAGGTTATAAAGGCCTTGACAGATGAAAGGGCATTTTTTGTTGTTGCTTTTCTTCTTTTTTTTGCTGGGAGAAAAAAGTTTAATGATTTTTGCTGGCCGAGTCTATATGCGTCTGATGGCCCTGCAGTGAGAATTTCTTCGCAAACAATTCTGGCCTACGTATTTCATGGCAATCGCGTATATAGATGTATATTCGGGGAGTTCTCGTTTCCGGTGCAGCCATGCCAGAGCGGAAGGGAGAGGGTGACCCGGCGGTTTTTTACGAAGCCAAAAACGACCCTGAGCGAAGTTAATATTGCCGGAAAGAGGGTGTAGCGTGCACGACATATAACTTTTTTCACATATGTGCGGGCCCCCGTGCATGCGTTTAGGCGTATGATGCGGTGAAGGACGATACTAGTCGCGTGTACACGAAGTGAAATATATTTTTGGGCGGTGTAGCTTAAGGTTGCTCCAGCGCCGCGCAGACCGGAAATGGCGCGTTGATTACCGGATGGTCAGTCTGCCGAAAATGGTCTCCACGTCGCGAAATTCGAATACGCTGCGCCGGAAGTTTCACTCTCGCTCATGCGTCGAATAGAAACATAAACGCGATGGTTCGTTCGTAATTTTTTAAATATTCTTTCTCAAACTATCATTCTTCAGGAGTAACTGCCCGAATACGCAATTTTAAGCCGAATATAAAAAACATTTTAAAAAAATTTAATTGAGATTAATTAATATTACACGGAGAACACATATTTTTTTACAACAGAAATACATTGGTTGTCGCAGCAAAAGTTATTAGCAAATATAGTGACAGCAGAATTGCCCGTTTCCATAGAAAAACTCATTTGTTGTATGTGATTTGCTATTGCAGTAATAACATTTTGCAATTATAAAAATAGCACTTTGCTCGCAGAGCGAACGATTTGCTGTGGATACAAATATAGTAATCAGCAAAGTTAACAGATCTTGCTACCAAACCATTTGTTAAGCCAGTGAATCATCCGTAAGCTGCATATTTTTATTTTTCCAGCCAACGGTCATTTGCTGAGTGCAAGGTGGGTGCTACATGTGCAAAATGAATGCTTGTTACAGCGGGGATATGCGCAGCGAACTAACTTTAGCTGCAAAAGCAACATTATTTTTCTCCGTGTACATTGAGAGAAAGATCTAGTAAATATGACTATATGGCTTGAGAGATGTTACCTTAGCACATCGTAGTACAGAACTAGAGCGTCAACTATGAAGTACCGGATTTATAAGAATTATGGTTAAAAAATTGGTAAATTTATGGTTAATTTTTTGGAAAATTTGGAACTTTCTGCTATAGGAGGCGCCCTAGTTGTGTCCATCAGCTACGGTAATTTTTCTTAGAAGACCGGTACTGTTTACCAGAGCCGAGCAAATAACATAAGTACTCGACATATGTATTGAAGTATCAAGTACTGAGTCAGTGCGCAGTATTCAGAACTTCAGCAAATTAGTTCTGCCAGTACTCAGTACGTCAGTACTCAAGAACTAGTCAGCGCTCAGTAGTTCGAGTACTTGATACTTCAATACGTACTTCAAGTAGGGCAACCGAGCCAATGAATGGACAGGTCCGATGGATGGACACTTTCTATAAGAGTATGTGCATAAAAAACGTATATTCATTGGATTTTTCGTCTGCTTAGCTGTCCATTCATTGGCCGGTTTACTCTACTCATGGAATTTGCCCAGCTCTGGTTTTTACTATCTCTTTCTCTCAGTGTACGGTTAAGCCGCTGACCTACGCTTTTATCGGATGCGAATATTCGGATCAGAGACGCGTTTCAAAGTACAAAAAACTGCAGCAACGCCACCCCTTTTTATTTCGTCTAAGGCCCCAAGCTCATATTCATCACACAAGTTGACGATCGTGCAAGGTGGTTGCAAGTGCGCAAAATGAATGGCTGTTACGGTAGAAATATGCCTGGCAAACTCATTTTGACTGCAATGACAACATTATTTTTCTCCGTGTACGGTTAAGCCCCTAACCTACGCTCTTATCGGAGGTGAATACTCGGATGAAAGCCGCGTCTCAAACTTTTTCGGTCAAAGTCGAAGAGACGCTTGATTCGCTGTAGCCACGCCAACTCTTTTCATTTCGTTTAATGCCCCATACTCATATTCATCACACAAGTTGACAATTAGGCAAACTTTAAGTACGAGGTGGTTGCTAAATATTCGAAATGAGTGGTTGTTAAAGCAGAAACATTTCTAGCGAATTAACTTTAGGCGCAACAAGAAAAATATTTTTCTCCGCTTACGGTTAAACCATTGACCTACGTCTTTATAGGAGCCGAATATTCGGATCGAAGTCGCATCTCAAACTTTTTCTACCGAAGTCAAAGAGTCACTTGATTCGCTGCTGGCACTCTTTTCATTTTGTTTAATGCTCCATGCTCATATTCATCACTCAAGTTGACAATTAGGTGAATTTCGAGAAATAGAATTAGCAGCAGTATAACTTTGAGTATTCAGTAGCGGAGGTCAGTATGTGGGTAGACACGGAAAATAATTTTTTTCTTCGGGGGTCGCGTGCACGAGGAGGATTTCACGTTTCGCGTTTTACACTTTTCCGAGGTAGTCTTGAGGACCGTGCGACGACAGGTCGACTTGAGGGAGCGGGAAGATTCACGAGGGAACGCGATTAAAACTCGAGCAGCGTGTCATCCTCGAGATCAGAGAGAAAACGAGATAGCGAAACGCCATGAGGAACTGACGGAGAAGAAGAGAGGCGAAAGAGAGAAAAAAAGGGGGAAAGGAGCAAAGAGAACTTTCGCGTCTAGTTTCCGCGCTCCTTCAAATTACACGCAAAATGATCAGACGTCTTAGTGTCTTACCCTTTTGCATGTTGCGGAGCTTGGTACTTTTAAAAAATTACTATTTTGTATTGTGATACGAAATGCTAAGAAATATCGTGAAAGAATGTGAGAGCGGATAAGGACAAAAATATCCGGAAAAAATTGTATTTGACTGCCACAGTTTATTTGGTTTAACTAAAATATTTATTTGTTTAAAATAAATATTTATTTAAATTAACTAAATAGTTACTTAAATGCAATAAATATGTATTAAAATTGAATAAATATTTTAATATTTTTATTTTACTTAAATCAAATAAACGGTGGCCGTCAAATACATTATTTTTTTGGGTGTACTCACGGATCGAATATAATCGCAGAATAATGTCGCATGATGTAGTGAATTTATAAAAATGTTATAATTTCTTAGAAATATCACTTCTTTAAAAAAAGATAGGCCATTTTTGCAAGACTCCCTAATTTCTCTATTGAAACATCAAGAAAAAGCATGATTTTATGGCAGATTGCGGATTTTGCGTGTAATACACGTAAAATGATCAAACGTCTCGGTGTACTTTACCTTTTCCAAAAATAATTTTCTTGTAATAATACAAAAATACATATTGTGAAAGAATATAAGAGCGGCTAAGAGTACTTGTGGATCGAATAGAATGGCAGGATAATGTCGCATCTTTGGTAGGGAATTTTTCAAATTTGTGTAAATTCTTTTACATAAATATTGCTTTTTATAAAAAAAAAAAGATACGCCATGTATCCACTTATTTGCAAACCACCCCAAAGTCTTCATTGAAACATACAAAAATATATGATTTTATGTCTCGTATTACTAAGCGCACATGAACGTCCGAGCGCGAACCGAAAAGACTTGCCGTGCGAATTTCCCCGCTCGTTCGGTCTCCATAGGCAAATTCGTCAGGGTGACGCGCGTGTCTGGCAACGTGCCAGGCCCGCAAGCTGACAGTCGTCTCAATGAGATCTTGTTACTTGCCTCGTTCTTGGCCCGGAGGACTTCTGCTATATTTCTCGCACGCCAGTTCGCGGCAGTTTGTCGTCGACGGATTTCCCTTCACGGCTGTCCTAACCGACCCGTTTACTCTCCAGCTCTTTTCCATCCGTACGATGACGATGAAGAAGATATGAATTCTATAAACTCGCTTCCGACAAACTGTATTCAATTATGTCGGGGAATTTCGGGCTGGACGCATCAGCGAGCACACACTTCGCTATTAATTGACACGATTTTCCTCTCCGTGCACGCAAGGAAGAGATCAACTGTCTCATTACTCTGTTCAAGTCGAATTTATTTAACGGAAGCGAAGACTTTGAATTTCTTGTAAATTTATTCATTTTCAATAAGTTACACGGATAACTATGGTGATTTTTTATAACGCGCGGTCAATTAGCTTCATACGATATAATTTACCTTATTATTCATCTTTAATGCAATTAGAATTCGACTTCTTTCTTTTTACAAAAAGACGTTTTCATTTTATTTTATTGCACAGCTGCTAAGGATTTGCGTTTCATCTGAAAGTTTTCACATTCTTGAAAAAAAAAAAATCGATACGGTTTTTATCGCTGACCCTCGCTATTAATTGACACCATTTTCCTCACCATGCACGCAAAGAAGAGATAAACTGTCGCATTATTCTGTTCAAGTCGAATTTGTTTAAAGGCAGCGAAAACATTGAAGTTCTTGACAATTTATTAATTTCCTATGGTGATGTTTTATAACGTGCGGTCAATTAGCTTCATACGATATTATTTACCTTATTATTCACCTTTAATGCAATTACGATTTGACCTTTCTTGTTACAAAAATGTCTTTCATTTTATTTTATTGCACAACTGCTAAGGGTTTGCGCTTCGCCGAAAGTTTCAGCACCCTTGAAAAAAAATCGATTCCAAGTTTTATCACTGAACCGGTTCAAGAAGGGCGGGAGGGAGGAGATTTGAGGTCACCTCAACGTGCCGGTGCAAATTAAATATCCGTAATTTCTCTCCGGACAAAAACTAGCTTTAAACCACTTGTTTTACGAAAAACAGTAAAGAAACAAACAAATTGCAATTTACGACGAATAATTATTAATCCGTCATAAATTGCGATTTGTCTGCTATGGTGCATCCGAAACTTTGGTGCAGCGCACGTTTTTCCACCGAATTTCGTCGAGAGCGTTAAAAAACTCGGGACGTGATTTTTTCCCACGTCACAGTACATCGACTGTGCTATATAAATGGAATAGATCCGTGAGTTGGACGGAACGCCGAGGCAAAAGCAATTTGTCTAAACGGTAGCTTTTTGCGAGGGCACTCGAAGCAACAGCGACGAGGCAGAGATAGAAACGAGTCCATTCGGAATATTACCGAGCGTCCGGTTCCCCATTACCGTCGTGCGTTTTGATTCTTTTGTGAAGCAGCAGGTCCATTGCGCGTCGCGAGCATGTACACGACCGAGCGCCGGAAGAGCAAGACCAACCGGTCGCAGACCGGTGGTCCAGTTCGACGAGTGACCGAATGAACGTCGATTTAACAAGCGTACCATGGAAGGTGGCTGAAAGTTTTGGAGAAAGAGGGCAAGTACTGTTCAGGGTCTGATCGAGGACGATGGCAAAAGGAGACCACGTGACGTCGGCCCTTGCACTTAATTTTCATCGATATCCTCTGGAAACTATTGTGGAAAGCTTCTCGGTTTTTGCTGCAGGCCCGCACGAAACTCTAGCCAAGAAGAAAGAAAAAGGAGGATCCTGAAGAGGCTCGCGACCGTGCGGACTTGGACGGAAAGGAACCGTGAGTAAAGGGGAAGAGCCAGCCGAAAGGGCTCGTCTTGAGGAGGCTCTTTAGCGAATATTGGCTACGGGGTTTTCGAGATTCCCAGCAATACATCGAATGATCAAAGTCCGAATGGGGATGGAGATTCAAGAAAAATCTCTCAGTATCCACTAATCATTTTAAATCTAGGCTCGGACCTCTGGTTTCTTGGATCTTGGACTGTAGCGCAATAAGATCACCTACGTGCAAGCTCCTACCTTTGGTCGCGCGACTCGGTCGATTAAAGTTTCCCACGCTATTACCATAATAGAGTTACAAAACGGGACGTCTATTTTTCGATGGCGGACGATATCTCACGATTTATTAATGAGCTTTCGTACCGTAACCCAAATGGCGAATGGCCTTTCGCAATGCAAGAGCTGTCTTTAAACGTAACCTGAAACGGAGTTTGCGTAGGTGTGCCAATAAGTGTTTCGACTGTATTTGGAATTCGTTTCCGAATAGCCATCCAAGTAGAAATTTTCGAACGTTACATCGGGCCATGATAGGGTCCTGATAAGGCGTTATCAGGCCCTTGTCAGGCCCTTATCGGACTTTCTCAGGACCTTATCAGGGCCCGATGTAACGCGTGAAAATTTCTACTCGAGCAGTAAGGGACGAATTAAGGAGGTTGGAGCGAGTGGTGTTCATTCCGCCTAAATTCGAGAAATTCGGGCAAGAATTGCAAACACTTCCCAATATTATGAAAATATGAAAAAATGCATACTTATTATAGGCATTGAAAAGACTAATTTTACATAATAATAATTTCAAAATGTTATTAACAAATTGTTGAAAAAAAATTGTTCAT
>JAPYZD010008123.1:0-10410 GCA_030522725.1 Ichneumoninae sp. B BG-2022a
ACAGAGAGCGAGAGCGAGATCTAATCGGTTTTAAAAATGTCGCGCACTTGCGGCGGAAGGTTTCACCATCCCCCGAATTAGGCCCTTCCTGATCCTTAATTAACAAACACTGATACACGCTTCGACGAGGCTTCGACGAGGCTTCGACGAGGAACGAATTCTGCCTCGTGATCGCGACACACCGACTCCAACTCCACTAAACACGACGAGTACGAGAACGTCAACGGACGACGAGACTCGAAGGGAGAACGAGACGATGGTTTACCGGCGCGATATCCTCTCGTGGTATGTAACGCGGCCCGCGTAAATCCGCGGGAGAGAGCGAGAGCCAACGAGAGAGAAAAATAAACGGGGAGTGAGAGAAAGATCTGGCTAGCTCTCATGCGTTATGCATGTCGTAGCTGAGAGCGACTGACTGGCTTGCCTCGCGGCTCGCCCGAGCTTCCCGAGGTTCCAGCTCGGTCGAGCTCTCGTCATGCGCGCGAACCTCTCGTCTCTTACCCCCACTATCGTCCCCTCAAACGTCCACCGGTTCCATTGGTTCTAGCGGCAAGGTGGCCGTCGCCGCTACGTCACCGATAGGAGGTCTCAACGACGGTGACGCCCAAAGGCACGTAGCCGCGCGCCGCTTCTCGATCCTTTTACCCCTCTCGCGCTTTTCCACGGCGCGAGATCCACCGGTTCGCGGATGCTACTCGATGCTGGGATGCTGGCGCAGCCCGAGGACCATCGACGATCGCGAAGCGCGCGCGCTACAGCGAACCATGGATCCGCGACGGTACGTTCTGCTATTCTTTACTTACCTGAGACTCTCTCTCTCTCTCTCTCTCTCTCTCTCTCTCTCTCTCTCTCTCTCGCTCTCTCTCGCTCTCTCGCTCTCTCGCTCTCTCGCTCTCTCGCCCCTATATCACGAGAGTACAAACTCCTCGTTTTTCTATTATATTACACAAAGCTCTGATTATTATTATTGTTATTATTATTATCATCATCTTTTTTTCTGCATTGCTTTATTTTCATTAAACATTTCAGGTATTATTATACTGGATGTCTTTGAGGGACAATAATCTGTGTCCTTTGTTTCTTGTCATGCATGTTCGTCCATCCCCGGGAGAGGTATAGACGAAACGCGCTCACCCTCACGACAGGTGACGAATTAGTTTTTTCCCCTATCATTTCGTACAAACGGTAGACGCAACAGGTACTCATTTCAACGACTAATTATCCAAGTGCCAAGCGCGCGGGTCAACGTTGTAGAGTCGAGCTACAGTCTACTACAGTCGAGCGAGAGCCACAGGTAGCGCGTCTGTTGGCGCGACTCTTCTCGGAGCGCGGGGTTTAAGAGCGATGTAACTATCTGCATCGGTGCCAGAAGCTTCGGAGTACCGACTACGATCGCATAACGCGACAGTCGAACGAGCTTTAGAATTTTCCGTCTATCAATCGGAGATTGCGGCTCGTATACGAATTTGCATACCGATACAATGCCAGTTAATTTATACAGTTTATTAATTCCATACCCAAGTTCAATTCAATAAAATATAAAAACGATGCATGTTCTTTACCGTTTTTATCTGTATATATAATAATGATGACAAAAAGTAAACAAACGCCCGTCTGTCGTAACTTTGACGTCAACCGAGTGAGGAGACGGGCAACGAGTATACGAATTACGCAACAGGTACCAGAGGCAAACTCATTCCGAATGATTAATTATATCGTCCCGGGGGAGTTTGCTGATATCAATACAAGCAACGCGGCAGACGAGTGATAAAAATTTGAAATGGAACAAGGTACGTCTTGTTTGCCGCACGATTAAAAGGTTCGGTACATTTAAATGAGAGCCACAGGTAGCAGTGAAACATTATGCGGTACGTGCCACAGCCAGTCAGCCGTCCGACACCCCTGAGGAAGGGTTGAGTTAGATAATCGCGAGCGCATAGCGTGCACCCTGCTGGTATGCCCCGATTCTTCGTTCTCCTGTCCAAGATTCGCTCATTTTTCAAAAGTTGTTATTTATCATTTGTTATTTAATATCGCCATTCATCGCTAATCCTGGCAGCGATACTATAAGCTTTTCTGTACAGCGATTTAGTCGCGAATATATCTCGTTTTCTCCTTAAATTTTACCTCAATGATATTTAAAGAACGATAATAGCTCTCGCAATGTGACCAAGTGCCAGCGGGGTTACCGCGACAAGCTGTGCACATAAATGTATGTGTCGTTCGCACGCTACACTAGCTGGCACATACCACGATCGTGGCAGACTGCCCATATAGCAGGAACACGACCGGGAGATATGTATCTATAAAAGGGGATGGAATTTTACGATTCGTCACGGAAAGCCGCCTCCACTTAAGCGGCCGGAATATAAAGATCGTCGACAGTCGGCAAAGTTAACTTTTATTTAAAATATATAAATTCGCGGATTGGATGTAGTTTCTTCTTCGTTTGCCTAGAGATACATTATATCGGTGAGCTCGGTGCAGCATCGGAATTGGTATGCGGTTGCCCAGGGATGAGGATCGATCGATCGGTAGACTAGCGTCGACCTCGTCTACCTCGTTCGTACGTAATGCGGCGTTAATTCGATTTTGCGTTCCCCCATTGTGTCAAATTGGATTGAACAAGCTGTGAAATATTTGCTTAGGGCCGACAGTTCAGGTAGTCGGCCTCTCTCGCCTTATACTCGGTCGAACTGCGTATCTACTGCTCATCCTGTTTCTTGATCCTGCTACAGTCGTCGACGTGATTCACAGTCACTATAAAGACTACTCAAAATATTACAATAATTGTCCCATGCTACAAGATTTTTTTTCTATACGTTCCGAATGATATTAAAGCGAATGATCATTATTAGCATTATATTGTGAAATAATTATAAAGGACTAAATGTGCAATTTTTAACATTTTTTTACAATCTTAATTAATACGACAGTACACACTTGGTGCCAGGTTAGTGTATGAAGGTATAATCGGCATTTATTCGTGCTATTTCGAAATGGCAGCGTCGACAGTTCTCATCGATTTAAAGTAAGGATCGGTAACGATCGTTTGGATCTCCAATGTCGCAGGTGTACACAAGAGCTGACACATTTTATTACGGAATTCCATGCTCGAACTATCCTGTTACAAAAAAAATAAATAAATAAAAGAGCGCGCCCATAAAATTTTACATAAAAGTCTAGGTAATAGTTTTTAAACAGTAGCGATGAATCTTTTGAGTCCGAGAACACGTCGATAGCGTAACAGGATGATAGCGTAACGTTACGCTATCATCCTTACTTTCACGCGACCTTTCGAAATTCGGTAGAAAAGACGAGAATTGCCCAATAGCGTATAACGAACTTCGGCTTGATCGCGTGTCCCGGCAAATTGTCACCTATATATCCAAAAGATCCACATAAAACATCTGATCGCTATTGGATATGGTAACGAGCCGACAAGTTATTCGAAAAGTTTGTAGACTCAAAAATCTGATATTTAAAACGTGTCGTAGGTCGGAAAACGTTTGGCGGAAGGGGAAGAGGTCTCCCCCATAATAAAAATATTTAAAAACGAGGAGGAGACGAGGACGCGCGTCACTATGGCGAGGTATAGTGTAGTATATGCTAGAGCGTACGTGAATGGGGCGTTAACCGCCGTAATTTGACCGCTTTTATGCTGGGAATGAATATTTTAATATATTAATACGAAATACGGTATGGGGGATTTTACGGTGGACGCCGTAGCTTTTCCTTATTGTACGTATATCTTTATTCTTATCTGTATCTGTATACAGGGCTTTCCGTGCCGGTCCTCTTATACTTACTCGTGAGTGCATCGGAGAATCTCGCAACCACAGCAAACGACGAGAGGTACGAGATCGAGAAGCGATTCTTCGATATGCGAGTGGTAGTTCGAGCCGGAAACTTAACGCTTGTCGACACATGCCTGTAGTGGGGATCTTCAAAGCTATATATATATCGTATATATATTATTAAAAGTTTCTTTGTTTGTTGGTCCCAATTTTTCAATAATCGAGAGGGTGCTCCATCCCAGGCCCTGATAACTATTTCCCTACTCTGGTTATAATCTTAGTGTCTCAGTGAGACACATGACTTCCGTCTTGGGAATCTGATTTTTCGACCAGAAATAGCGTATTTCTGGTAGGACGTCACACGCGGCTTCGGAATTTCATTCTTCGACCTGGACGTGTTTCCGGTATGACGTCACTTCCGGATTCGAAATTTCATTTTTCGACCATATTTCCCTTACGGGACTGTCTTCCCAGGCCCCGATAACTGTTTCCCTATTGTACTATTCTGGACAGCTCGATGAGTTTAGGCAATTGAACCGAAATATATATATATATATATATATATATATATATTTCGAAATATATATATATATATATATATATATCCATATACATATACATATACATATATCATCCAATCGGAGAGTGGATATTGTCGGGTAAAAGAATGCGAGCGAAAAGCAATGGGTTAATGTCGAAACCTGCCACTAGATGCCAGTAGCGCGTTGCTTTCTACCTTGCAACTCGACGAAGATACTTTCACCGTTACTAACTCGCTACCATTCCGATTCCTCGTCGTTAAGGGTAGCCGAGAAATTATTGACCTAGCGACATCTCACAGAACATAGTGCTGCTATCATCCAGCACTTCCGTGAAATAATGCCGAGAAAAGCCTCGCCGTTCCCGCGGTAATGATAAATTGGTAGAAATCGCATTTGCGGCTTATCGATTCGTCGATTAAATATGATACGGTGTTGAATCATGACCGTTACTTCCTTCTATACCGATTCGCGGTATCTCTCTCGGCGAATAACATTCGGAGGTGTTAATCCAGATTTGTGAATACACTTGCGTTTGTTTCACCATTGTTATTAAGTAAATTGCTATTCCTCGAAGTTGATTCGTACGGTTCTTACAATTATCGAAATCTTTTGCACCCTCAGCATCACTAATTTACACCGATCGAGCCATTTAAATTTCTTTAAAAATGTGATTAAAGTTTGTCTCCCTCGTTAATTGACATTTTCCTTGTCGACGAAGGGAATAGCGAGATCCCTTTCAAAGTGCACCTCGTTGCGCGACTCTCCTTGTTTCCTACTACGACGCTTTACGTAACGTTATTAGGCTAATCCTCGGGAAATAGTCGAAACTCTTAGGCGACGATGTTGGATATGTATACGAGCGGCCGCGGAGGGTTCGCCGTTGATATCCATTAGATGCGATATACCTGGTACATTTTCCGTAGATCTGGATGTAGGGGAGAGCGGGGCAAAACGGGGTTTTTGGGCAAAACTAAATTTTGCAATCATTTTTGGATCGGACAAGGTGGCAAAACTCGGCAGAAAAGCCTGATGTATCCGATAGGGCGAATTCGGGCATCCAAAAATTATTGGAAAATGAAGTTTTCCCCAAAAACCCCGTTTTGCCCCGGTGCCCCATTTTGCCCCGCTCTACCCTACCGAGAACTCTGTTCCTCTCGAATTGACGCATTATAATAGCCCGGAGGATCAA
Organism: Ichneumoninae sp. B BG-2022a; assembly: GCA_030522725.1. Classification (NCBI taxonomy): domain Eukaryota; kingdom Metazoa; phylum Arthropoda; class Insecta; order Hymenoptera; family Ichneumonidae; species Ichneumoninae sp. B BG-2022a. The sequence continues at coordinate 5,529 of JAPYZD010008123.1, forward strand.
ATCGACGGGTCGACTAACTTTGGGAACCGCAATCCCAAGTGTTAACGACGATACAATTTTGCCGCAGGAAAATTTATATATAGCAGGTTGGTTGCGCACAGCTCAATTCCTACAGTCGTAGGTTGTCTCTTACACGTTGCCGACGGAATTTGCGTTTGAAATCGCCCACGCTCCATTCTCACCGCCTCCATTCTAGCGTTATACGAACGTTCGCGTTAACGTCGCAGTTGGTGCTTGCCGTCGAAACAGAAGCGGAAACTATTTAACCCCTAGCCCATTCTGCTCTCGTAACTTTGTCCGCGCTGTTCTAATTCTCTTACTAGACTGCAGACATCAGCTAGTAAAAAGTAGCTTTCTCCATTTGTACCAGATGTACATAGTCTATTACTATGTTGGAATGCGAATTTGTCGAATACGGACGAATACTGTCTTGAGCGAAGAGGGCAAAAGGAAATTTATATAGGTAGCCGCGACGATGAGAGACGAATATTCTTCTCAGCAACAGCCTCGGGCCTTTTTCAATACGCTGTATAGTATGTTCCGTGGCTGGCCATCACCTACCACTACTATACGTCAAGGGCCCCGAAACTTTCGCCAGAGATAACGATCGAACCCCGGCGAAATATGCACCACGCCAATTTGCCGATCAAAATTATTATTAAGAGGTAGGTAGAGACGCGGTACGTATAGTCGTCGAGTGAGGGTGTGTGTGTGTGTGTGTGTGTGTGTGTGTGTGCGTGTGTGTGGGCGCGCGCGCCTCTCCAAACGCTGGGTTGCAGCCTGCAGAGCGGCAAAAATCCCTTTTGGTATCTTCCTGCTTCCTTTCTCAAACGCGCAAACAGCAACCCACTCATCTCTCAACTCTCTGCGTGTATAGCTATATAATATTGGGCGCGCGAAAATTGGAAAGAGACGGGTATTTGGTGAGACCGATATAAACATTTAAAAAACGAAAAAGAGTCAAATCGCCGACAATAAATTGACACACTGCTTTCTAGGATGCTATAAAATAGTTTTTTAAATGTGAGCTTCGAAAACGCTCTTATAACACCTGTCGCTGTTCAATGTTAATAAACAGAAAATAAAAAAAACAACCACTGAGCTATGTATTACTAAGATATGGTTTCCAAAAAACCGATGTAACCGAGGATCACCGGCAGAGGAAATTGTTGGAGAGTCGCAGAGAGTACATAAGGCTATGTATGGCTGTGTAAAAGTAGCGGTATAGAGGACGATCTATACCGCTTATGAAACGTATCGTAAAAACCGAGAGAGTCAGCAACAACAGTGAGCTTGGGATAAAAGGGGGTGGGAGGAAGGCAGGAGGGACTCTCGAGGGCTAAGCCTGTAATCACGAGATTGCCAGGAGCTACTGCAGCCTGATTGTTATCTTGTATCTACACCCACCACTTTATCGCTGGCCATCTTATTACTCCCGACATATTGACGTCACGCACGTACACGAGTTTGCTCCTCTTGCGCTCCGGATTGGGATACCTGATGCGGTGTCTTCCTCTTATCCTTTTATTCCCTTCTCGCTCTCGACCTCGTAGCTTTCTTCTTTATTCTTCGCTTTCGTGCTTGCTTCATCTTGTCCAGACACTTCATCTCCGATAAAAATTCCAACATCTATTCAATCTAGCAAAACTTTTAAATATACCTTCCCCCATTAGTCGATTCTCCTTTCATTGTCACGGACATATTATTTCAAGTGCTTGTACATTATTTGTAAGAAAAAAATCGATCATATGCATGATGCTAAAGTTGTTAGCTGTTTATGTAACTTCAGTTGCGCCGGAAAAGAAATTTTTAAAACACTACAACTGTTTATTGTTATTATTGTTATTATTGTTATTATTGTTATTATTGTTATTATTGTTATTATTGTTATTATTGTTATTATTGTTATTATTGTTATTATTGTTTTGTTATTATTGTTATTATTGTTATTATTGTTATTATTGTTATTATTGTTATTATTGTTGGGGTATGCTCTGCAATAAAAAATTGATCCAAGCTCGTTGCTAAATGCAGCAGGCATGTTGTGTCGGTTTGCCACCGAGATGAGAGATGAGAAACGCAAAAGACTAACACAGAGAAACGAAGACTGGATGTGAATCGTGTAGAAACGAGTGGATGGAGAGAAAGCCAGAGAGCAAAGGGAAGGCAGAGAAACGGATCGGTGGCTGCTGCGGCAAGGAAGGAAAGGAGCAGGAATTCACGAACTGCAAAATGCAATTATCGGCATTAGTCCGCGGGGTATCACGATCCGCTCGAGTCTGGGTCCTGTCGAGAGTCGAGTGGGTGGTGCGACGCTACCGGGTGTTCCCGGCGGTAGATTCAACGGCTTCATCGTTTTCATCGTTTTCACTGTATTTCATAATCACATGGTTCTGGTGTTAATAATTTTCGTCAAAATTAGCTCATATATGTAAAAAAAAAGTTCCTTGTTTTCCGTAATGTTTGTAAATTGAATCACAAAAAAATCTTTGCACAGCGGAATTTGTTTGCGATTGAACTTCCAAACTTAATGGGAGACAAGGCGCTCTTTTTCTACATATATGAGGTAACTTTGACGAAAATTGTTAACACCATAACCATGTGTTTATGAAATACAGTGAAAACGAGTCGAAAGAACATTTGAACATTACCCTTTCAGTAAAAAAAAAAAAACAAACAAAAATAAAAAAGAAATATTTATGTCGTAAAATTGGCCCAAAATATAGAAGACAGTTTGAATTTGCATCGAGACACCCTGTATGCAAAGAGCAGCTTAGAACGGTTCGAAGCCCGGTAGCCCAGGGCCATAAGGTCGGCCCTCCTCTACACCATCACCTACACTCTGCACAGAAGAGAAAAAATAAAAAGATTAAGTCGAAGCATCAGGAGCAAAAGGCAGAGGAGAACATCGTGAGGGAGAAGGAAATATAGCAGATAGCGTATATATGAAGGAGAGTGAGATGAAGAGAAAAGAGATAGAGAGAGAAAGAGAGAAAGCGAAGGAAGGTCCACATACGAAGACGACTTGCGCTTATACTCGACCTATACTTTGCGCGTCCTGCTGGTATCTGTATCTCAATCCTGACGCCGCGCGGCCGTCGCTCCATACGTGGTGAATAAGGGAGAAAGCGAGAAGAATCAAAGTACCAGCCAAGAGAACAGAAGAATGAGTGAGAGAAGATCGAGACCAAAGTTTTCGCGTCTCTCCCGCGTTGTGTCGGGACGTGACTCGGTAATTTTCTAATTATATACTCGAAAATAATTGGTTATTATCCCTCTCTTTGCCTCCCTTCGGTAGGGCCCTGAGTCTATACGTAATATACGTGTGCGTGTGCTACGCGCCTAAAGGGAATCACGAGCACGTCACGCGGACGCGAATGGATATCGGTACACTGTCCACGACTTCGTAAAGAAGAATTATAGAAACTGACTCTCATGCATTTTCAACAGCATCGGAGAACTCATAGTTCTCAGCATTCGTCCGATTTATCGTATTCGATCGAGTCCAATCACTTAAGAGATTCGATCTGTGAAACAGGAGGCTACCTGGTAAAAAAAAAGGTATAGGCATGCTCGTTATCATCTCGTCGAAACATTCCAGCGACAGCACAAGCAACGCATCACTCGGGACGATCCATTAGCGAACATTAGTTGACCGTCAAAGCAGTTAATCCATTGCCATTGACTCTCGAGATGCGATCGAAGATGAAATCGCAGGGCAGCGTATAAAATGTATGTTTCGTTATGTGACTCGTGTCGGACATCCTTCGACAGTGGCAAAGGATTCTTCTTCCCCTTTGTATTTTACACGCCAGCGAGTTGATGCTGCCGCCTCCCTTGGCGCCTGGCTGGTCCACGTAGCCCTTCGATCGTTACTTTCTTCATCTCCCTAGCAGCATCAAACTCTGCGTTGAGGAGCTTCCTCCTCTTCGTCTCAAACCTCCTTCACCGCGTTAGCTCGTCGACACAGAGTAGAAGCACGCACCGCGACAATAACGCTGGAGCATCAGGAATCGATCCTGCGTACCCGGGCCCTTTTATGCTAATATCGTGTTTATGCGTTGATATTCCGCCGTTCGCTTCCGATGCCGCGTGCGACCGTTCGACCCTCGAGTGCTTTGTATAAAAGAATGCAAATTTTCTAAGTCAAAGATTGAATTGGTGAATTGGTATTGGTCTCGTGGACGGTGGAATTCGTTACCGAGGGTTTTTCTTTTTTTCGCTTTTCGTCTCGGACACACTCACGGGTCGAAACGATAACCTTTCGACATTGCGCGGCTGTCGCCGATTTTTCTTTTTTTTTTTTTTCCTATTTGGTATAACATCCAACGTCGAGGACTATGAAGACGGGATATCGCGAGGCATGACACACAAAGTCCGTTCGGAGTTGGCGTTCCCATGCTTCCTCTTTTAATATGCAACGAGTTCGCCGGCCTGAAGGAACTCTTGACTCGGCAGCAGAGCGGGACCGACGGTCGCACGAGCGCTGCGTAAGAGATCCTGACCTCAAGTTCAAACGCCACAGGAAGAGATGGACTCGGCAGTGAACTCTTTAGCTTTGCGACGCTTACGGTTTCCGTTTGCCTGAGCGAGCAATCATCAAGGCTCGAACAAACTTTAGACCTACAGAAAATTGTCATCGGGTATCGACATGTTTAACTATTTTCATTGAGAAATGAGTTCAATTGAAAACGGCGTATCGTTACAGCGTGAAGAGAAGTAAAAAAAGAAAAAAAAACTCGTTTCAACGAATGTTGTCCAAGTGCGCACCAATGCAAATGATTCTTGTAGGCATGTCGATGTGACGAAAAGAAAGAAAAAAAAAACTGCTCGTTTTTACTGAGATGGGGAGAGCGAGCGAGAGAGGGAGAGGGAGAGGGAG
>JAPYZD010008125.1:580-16214 GCA_030522725.1 Ichneumoninae sp. B BG-2022a
CCGTGCGGCAATAAAATTTATCTCGTTGGCCGCGGCGCGCGTACAGTCGGAGCCCGGAATTGCAAGACCGTCTTTGGCACATTATCGTTTCTGTCCATCATCGACGAAAATCTCTGAATCAATATTCAAGATTTCACATCGATTCTTATCCGAGATTTAATTTATTTTTGCCTATTTTTTTAGATCCGTTTTTTTAGTTTCCTCTCGCCTATTCGAACTCCGGTGCTTTCCGCGGTAGTAATTTTATATTATCCCGTGCGGCAATAAAATGTATCTCGTAATTTATTGTCCGTAACGTTATGTGATCTAGGAAATAAATTTCCTCTGGTAAATTGTATATTTGGGATATATTTCTTCAAATACATGTCTACAAATCTACAGCAATTTACATTCTCATGGGCACATTATCGTTTTTGTCCATTCTCGATGGAAACTCTCTCAATCAATATTCAAGATTTCGCATCGATTCTTGTCCGAGATTTAATTTTTTTTTGCTCATTTTTTAGATCCTTTTTTTTTAGTTTCCTCTCGCCTATTCGAACTCCGATGCTTTCCGCGGTAGTAATTTTACATCATCCCGTGCGGCAATAAAATTTATCTCGTTGGCCGCGGCGCGCGTACAGTCGGAGCTCGGAATTGCAAGACCGTCTTCGGCACGGTCTCTCTCCGGCGCGGCTCCGAGCCGCTGCCGGCCGAGATGCAATATAGCAGTGGATACGGTACTCTCGTGTAATTTATTGTCACGTAACGTTTCCGCGTACGTACGTACAAGATCGTTCGCGAGGAGAGGCCTTCCCGAAGTATTACACGCGAATACACAAACGCACGACATGTGCTTCGTTTCTCCACGCTGTCTCTTTACTTTCCGACGACTGTTTATGGTGTCGGACTCTTTCCGACTTGGACCTTAAGGATTCTACGATCCTGTCTCACCGAGAAGAAACGCCTGGGGATTTTCCCATGAGGTCTTTTTTCATTCTGATGGATGAATCGACTGTATCGTTGCATCGATGCTTAAAAGGTCCCTGGGTCAGGATTCTAAAAGATTACAGTGTAGATTTAGGTAATTACGTGGATGCGGTCCATCGCAAGGAGGGTGTAATTCTCGATGCAACACTGTGCAGCAAACACCTATGTATAATCGTGCAATTATTTGCTTGAGAGCGTACAGCGGTGTACTTGCCGGTTAAATGCAAGGTGTAAACCGAGCTCGGGGCGGTCCAGCTTCACACTTAAAAATAAAAAAGCGCTTAATTTTTTTATTTTTATTTTTTTTATTCGTTTTCTTTATTCCCTCTTTGGATGGTTTATTGTGCCGTGAAATTAAGATACTCCTCGGAGGGATTTTGGCTCGCGTGGAATGGAGGAAGATGCAGGGAGCGAGCGAAGTACTTTTGGAAATTGGAGTGCCTGTCAGTCAAACTCGCACGCAGTTTAGCCAAGGACCGACTTAATTCGGGGGATAAAGTGCGAAAGACTCGGGAGTCGAGAGATTGTTTTTTTTTTTACGAAGGTATGAATGTGTATAATTTAAATCCTTTTAAAGGGCAATTACTGCCGAAGACTATTTCATATTTCGTGCTGTTAGAAGTGTTGGAAAAAAGTGTGTTTAAAAAACGAAGATTTGCATGTTGCTACCTCATCGTATTTTTTTTAAGGTGTAAAGAGTTCGCTCTATGAGAAAGGGCCTTTGGAAATTTTTAAGTATACAATTATTATTTTTTTTACCATGTTCAAATCAAGTCCTTATAACGGATCCGCGAGTCACCGTTCAAATCCTCGGATTAATTCGATCGATCTCCGATACAGCGAGTCATCCTAAAATTATCGTTACCGTCCTCGTTACTGATCCTCTATAATCTCCTGACAATTTCCAAGGTGCTCCGGCCGTCTATGTCGTACAGCAATAGTCACCTCTGCCCTAAAAAAAGAATTTACATCCTGCCGTTTAAATCGTTTTCAATTTACTGCCGTTTGAACACTTTTAAATTGCCTGCCGTATATATACTTTTAAATTTCCTGCCGTTTACATCCTTTCAAATTTCCTGCCGATTAAATCCTTTCAAATTTCCTGCCGATTAAATGCTTTCAAATTTCCTGCCGTTTAAATCCCTTTAAAATTTTCCCCGTTTAAATTGTTTTAAATGTCCTGCCGTTTAAATCCTTTCAAGTCTCCTGCCAATTATAATCACCTCTTGTCTAAAAAAATGGATTTATTATATCTTGCCGTTTACATCCTTTTAAATTGCCTGCCGTATAAATACTTTTAAAGTTCCTGCCGTTTAAATCCTTTCAAATTTCATGCCGTTTAAATCATTTCAAATTTCCTGCCGTTGAAATTCTTTTAAATTTCCTGCTGTTTAAATCCTTTTAAATATCTTGCCGTATAAATCCTTTCACATCTCCTGCCAATTATAGTCACCTCTGGGCTAAAAAATGGATTTATATCCTGCCGTTTAAACACTTTTAAATTTCCTACCGCTTAAATCCTTTTAAATGTTCTCCTGTTTAAATCCCTTTAAACGACAATTATTACCGAAGAGCATTTCATATTTCATGCTCTTAGAAGTGTTGAAAAAAAGTATGTTTAAAAAAAGAACATTGCATGTTGATACTTCATCGTATTTTTTTTAACTCGCAAAGAGCGCACACCCTTTCGCTATGACAAAGGGCCATCGGTAATTTTTAAGTATACAATAAAAAAAATGTACCGTGTTCAAATCAAGTCGGTAAGACCGATCCGCTAGTCAGTGTTTAAATCCCCGGATCAATGCGATCGATACTCGATACAGCGAGTCATTCTAAAATTATCGTTACCGTCCTCGTTACTGATCCTCTATAATCTCTAAACACAACATTTCCAAGGTTCTCCAGCCGTTTATATCATACAGCAATAGTCACCTCTAGCCTACGAAAAAAAAAGAAAAGCAAATGGATTTATATCCTGTCCCGCATGTAAGAAACACACCAGTTTCTCAGGATTGTTTAGCCGAACGCGGACGGATCTGCGGCGGCGATAACCTCCTCGTCTATATATTCCGTAAACGCAGACTATCGAATGGATAAAGAAGTTGGAGCGAGGCGGGGGGATCTATTGAGTGGATAAAACCGGAGATACGCGCAGCCCCTCCCTTGCCAGAACCCTTTTGCCCAGATCATTTTCGTTTCACCTCGGCGAACCGCGGTGAACGTAAATACAATCGGACACGTTTTAAAGCTTCACATATCGAAATCGATTTAACCTTTGGATAGGACACGCGCAATAATAGAAACCAACGCCCGACGTTGTAAATTCACTTCTCACTGTGTTACGTCTTACGTACAGTCTCGAAGTAAATTTCGTATCAACCCGCGACGTGTGTTCGCAAGTTATTCGCGCTATACGCCCGGCGAGAATGATCGTTCCTGTAATAGGATGGAAGGAAACATCGGACGCCTCGAGGCTGCGAAAGTTACGTAGTGACCCGATCGGGCCAATAACGTACCTGTCCGATCTTTGATAAGAAACGACGAAAGAATGAACGGTCGATGATGATCATGATTATGATGATTCCCAACGAATATAGTCAAGCGAGCGCGCGCGCGCATGCGCGTGCATACGTCGACGATGTCGATGATCGAAAAGGTCTCGACGATGACGCGCGAGACACGGCGTTAGAATTTTCAATCGAATTTACAATCGGACTCTACGGGGCAGCCTCGTGCTGTGTGTGAAGCCGGCTCTCGAACGAGGCTCTTAACCCCGATAACGAAATCCATTGCGTGTGCCCTCCCGATTAGTCACGCTCCTTCCCGGGATTGATCCTTGCATACCTTAGCGGCTCTCAGGACTCCCTCTCGCTTCGTTATTATCTCGTGTAGGGGAGCAGCGGAACGCGCGAGTTCCTCGCACGCTGCGAAAGATTAGAATCTTTATCTTGCATCGTTCGTTGGGCCGTTTTCTCGGATAGATTCTTATAATCCTAAATTGAATGATAATCGATCGATCGGGGTCACGGAGATCTCCGGTACGTGTTGCGCTACGCTGGATTATGCTTATGTTGCGAATGTGTATGCACGGTATGATTTGTGTTTAGTGTGCGGGGGACAAAGGTGCAGAGTCAAACGTTACGAAGTTACGCAGCCAACGGATCGCGGGATCGATAGGCGAAACCGCGCAATTCTCGTGTCGGTACACCCGCGATCGCTATCTCGACAAAGACGACACGAATACCTTGCGGTGTAGGCAGTTTGTTTTTTTTTTATTAATTTTTTTTTCCTGTTGAGGTAGCTACTGCGTGACTCACTAGTCAAATCAGTGCTAATTGCTTACAATGCTGAAATTAAAAATCCGAAATTGGATGCATTTAGTGACAGTAAAGGCGATTGATTTTTATTGCATGTGTCTTTAATCAAGAGACATATTAATCGCTATGACTTTATAAGAACAATACGGTAAAAGTGGTGAATATGGCCCACCTCGATTAGCACGTAAATCAATTATATATGGATCGGGCCATAATCCCCACTTTTACCCCAACTGGTAAATGCAAGTTTCGATGATTGTATGTTTTTGTTGGGTTTTTTCAAGGAAAATTCGTATTTTTTAACCGATATTATGTACCACGGCGCATTTTGTTTCTTACACTTTGCACTACGAATTCACCGAGTTGATTTTTTCTAGGTTTGACCGTTTGACAAATACGACCCATTGTTTAGCCGGTAATTTTTTCTCCCACAAAATTATTTTTAAAATCTGCTCGGTGAATTCGTAGATCAACGTTTGACGAACAAAATCACCCGTGGTAAATAAAAATTCGTTCAGAAATAAGGATTCTTTTTGAAAAACTCAAGGAAAATGTATCGTCATGGAAATTTGGATCTGTTAGTTTATGTATTTGCAAAAACATCGTTATCAATAGTTTCCTTCATTGAGGACCGTTACCATAGTAAATTCCGTTACCATAATAAATGCACAACATTTTGGATAAACAATTGTAAAAATTTAGTACTTGTGTGACTAGTGTATTGTGCAGCAGCAACCTTAAATCGATTTCGCAAATTGAAGATCTTTGTCATCTTTTCTTGTTAATTTTACAATGTTTTATTTTTCTTTTCAACGTACCGTGTTATTGCAAAATGAACAAGAAACGAAATCGTGGATATTTATGGATAAGAAACTTTCGTTAAAGTACAAACCTTTTTTCCCGTTTATCGAAAAATATGTGATCTAGGAAATACATTTCCTCTGATAAATTGTATATACTTGAGATATATTTGGAGTATATTTCTTCAAATACATGTGTACAAATCTACAGCAATTTACATTTTCAATATATAGATAACATCAAAACGTTGTATTAACATTTCGGATATATTTGATTTTAACGGGGCAGAGGAGGGGGGATGGGGGAGAGAAACGTACATCTGAGACCGTGTAAGAGGCGCGGCTGAAACTGAAGTTTACTGCCTGGGGATCGAGGATCCCACAGTGTCTTGTATTCAGATATAAAGATCAACTCGCGGCGAAGAACATCGAGCGGAATCGTGTGATTTCTCGTCTTCCCTCGATCGTCCCAGCCTCCTCGTCCCGTTACGTCCACAGTAGTATCTTTAGAGCGCAGCGTTACGTCAAAAGACGGCACAGTGCCTCGACTCTCGTTTCCTCGTTTGATTTCCTGTCTTTAATTCGATATATTCGTAACAACTATTATACGTATCGCGAGCTAGACAGCGCGTGCAAGATACGCAGCCTTTTTTCCCATCGCGAGAGTCTGCTTCTCACATCGGAAAGCAAATTCTAGAGCATTATACACAAACACCGCGGTCTCTATATTATAGTTCAGTTCGCACTCTCACCAATTCAAATATTTCCTCTGTCTTCCTTCTTCTTCGTCGATTTATCATAATACTCGGTTATTATTTATTATTTGCGTCCATTAACGCTTTCACACCTCGGAACTTTTTTTCTTTATTTTTCATCTCGTACGCAGCATCTTTTCACAATCACACGATAACATATCTCCGACTTGTATCTCATTTATTTATACATGTTTATCGTCCTGCCTGAAATAAACTCGCGACGGACTGACCGTTTCTGGCTTCTTCTTTTTTTCCCTTCTCCACTTCATCATTTTTTTCTTCTTCGATGATTATAAGGAATCACGTCAAGCCGATGATTGAGTCGAGCCCTGGACCGGGCTTGTACGATCGGGTCCCGTACGGATCGAACTTCACGATAGCGTCCCGGACGAGCTTCGTTTGCAAGATCCAGTGTGGAGCTTCGTACGGTGTGACTGCACGATCTCCGCCCAACGGGACAAATTATGTCCCTGCAGCTCGTTAAAGTCCCAACGTCTCGACTCGGAGATATTCGTGAATACGTTCACCAATCTCTCTTCACGCCGGTTCGATAACCTCTTTGGACACTAATTTGTTGGGGACTCTCGGGCGTGGTTTCCGATGCATCGACTCACATCGTGTTTCATATTATACGTCGCATTTGTAACGTACAAGCGTCTCGAGAGGGCGAGAGATCGGCGGAGACAGATAAATAGCTCGAAACACGTTGAGGAATGAACGAACGATTCGAGGCTTCCCGAGAGGAACGAGTCGTGTCGATCAACGCTGTGGAGTGTGGGCACGACCGTCCGATACGCGCGAGGTGTGTGTCGAAGATCATCAAGCACGGGACCGTGCATCTTCTACGTTTTTGTTACTTAGCATATTGCTTTTCAAAGGTGTGCAGTAAAAAGGATTTGTATTCATAACGAATATTTATTTATTTATTTATTTATTTATTTATTTATTTATTTATTTATTTATTTATTTATTTATTTATTTATTTATTTATTTATTTATTTATTTATTTATTTATTTATTTATTTATTTATTTATTTATTTATTTATTTATTTATTTATACGAACGGGTCGTGTCCAATTACGAGGGAAATAGGGTTGTTTGCCTAAGCAACCATATGAGGCGAGTATTATCGCTTATAATCAATCCGAAACATAAACACAGTATTAACAATAACGGAGAGAGCAGCGAATAATAAAACTAACAGCACAAGTACTGATGGAAATATTAATAATAGCCGGTGAACTTAAATTCGCGATATTTTAACTTCCGAAATATCGCTACGCTTTATACCCTTTACCTTTTACTGATGAACCGACTTCACCTCGTAGGTTAGGTTCTAAAGTCAGCTTTCCGAAAATGAGATTCTGAATCATCGAGCAACGGTAAAGTCACTGAATACTCATTCCACATAAAATTCCATATAAAAAAATATCCACATAAAATTGTTTGCCTAATCTTTAACTAAAAAACAAAAAAGTTGATTTAATTTAAAAAAAAAAATTGCGATCGCTTTTGGCAAATAAATGTTTGTTGTGCGTACAAAATTGTTTTACTGTGTGTAAACATTTTACGCGAAATAGGTATTTTCTTTTAAGGTGCGAAAAAGGAATAGTGATCGAACTGTGCCATGAAATCAAGTAGTATAGATAACAGACTGAAACCTCGTCGTTCTTAGGATCTTTGGAAGGGGATACTGTCTCGAGAGAGAAAAAAACTTGCGTAAGATACTCCGTGTGCTTCGAGCTTCTTTCTCTTCTCCGTGTACATATATATGTATATCTTCACGTGACTATTCCTCTATCCTGTACCGAGGCTCGTCGAGTTCATTCTCGCACTTGGCACTACGTGTCTAAAGCAATTTACATTATTTCTCCACGCGTTTAGCGTATCCCCGTCGTTGAGAAACATGTTGCTCGGAGATCTTGCGCTATGCTGTTCCTCTTCCCTCCTCGATCCCTCGATGTAAGCGATAATCTTGATACGGGACGATCGGAGTTACTCGAGGCATTTTGTAACTTCACATTCTAATTTTTGTTTCTTTACTGTCTTATGACGAATCGGTTTGGCTTTTGCCACACATCGAGGTAAGGTCTTTGCCAGTCCGTAAAAAAAAATTCCGGGGCCCCTGACCAATCTAATTTTTAATCGCTGATTCACCAGAGTGAGTCAAGCAGGTGGGTTAGCAAAAAATGGCCCACTCAATGGAATTTCATTCCATGCAAAATAACTAAGCCATATAAACAATTATGCAAAATAATAATAAATTTTTTCGATAGGATTTTATTTTATTATCGAGAAAAAAATATTTTACTCGACGACATAAAAAACATTTTTAAAAATGTAATTACAATTATCCGAAAATTTGCTATATTCGGCTCTTCTGTATTTGGGATTTTCTGTTTACACAACCCTCCTTACAAATGATCGATCGTCCTTAACCGAAATGAATGAACTTGAATTACAAATCGAATAAATAATCTCCACCTCTGCAGTAGATTCTGAATTAATATCACAAAATTGGCACATTTATATCTCTACCACTCACAACTCTACCAGAAAACATCTCTACCGTATTATAACTCTACCAAAAACTCTCCCCGAATTGAAATAAAACTCTCCCGCAATTTAAATAAAATTCTCCCCGAATTTATATGAAACTCTACCGGAAAAAAAAATCTCCCGGAATAAAAATAAAATTTTGAGGAGAGTTTCATTTAAATTCGGGGAGAGTTTTATTCAAATTTGGGGAGAGTTTTATTTAAATTCGGAGAGAGTTTTATTTAAATTCGGGGAGAGTTTTATTTCAATACCGGGAGAGCTTTTGGTAGAGTTTTAATACGGTAGAGATGTTTTCTGGTAGAGTTGTGAGCGGCAGAGATATAAATGTGCCACAAAATTTGGAAACAAAAAGCGCCATCCCCTAAGTAAAAAAAAACCCCGATCATAAAAAAATAAAAAATCACCGCCACCCGGCATTATCCTATTTTTGCCCTGCACGCTGTAGATCCGCGAGAGTGCCCTTGCGGCGTAGGTTCGCGCGCGCAATACCGCAGGCAACGTTAATAAAGCAGGTGTAAGGGGAATAGTGTTCTCGACGCGCGCGCGCTCGTCGGAGTGCTGCACAGTTTGCACGTTCGCTAGCCTCGCTCCTCGCGGTGTTAATGCACCGTATGAATGATGGCAGGGGAGTTTCGAGCGCGCGCGAAGCCCGCACTTTCTGCAACGTACAGCCACTATCTTTCGCGTTTCGCGCGGGACGCACTCTCGGTCGTGGTGGCTATTCACTGGTGCATAGACATACCTACATACATCTTGCTCGAGTCCCGACCACAACGGGCCAGTGCGGCCGCGGAGATGGTGTACGCGCTTCCACTCGCGAATACATAACTACCATGCAGTATGCAACGCGTGGATGCAAGTGCATCCCGACGCGTTAGTCACCCGGAGCTCGCTAGGGGGATTATAGGTGGTAGATATATACCGATGTGTGTATTCCCTCGCATATACCGACGGTAGGTATTCCTGCAGGACGAACACGTCGTGGTGATTCATTTCGCTAGCGTCAGCGAATTCCACGCAATTTCTCTCTCTTCATCCTACTAGAGACCAAGAAAGATGGTCAGTTTCTTTCGTTCTTTTTCTCTCATTTTTCTTTATGTTTTTGTTTTTTATTTTTTTTAAATTTTATTTTATTTTTTTTTGTTGCTGTTGAAAGTCTCTTGGCGTTTTAACGAATCTCCGGCAATCGGAGACCCGCGCAAATTTCTCGCACCTTCGCGACTCGCGTGCATAAACGCTTGCGGTATTTATTAACGAGGATGAATAATGTCCCGGCTGGGATACGAATAAATGAGTCGCGGAGGGCTCGTGTAATATCGCTTTCAATCAATTTTAATCGTTCCTGGAAAGAGATTAACCGCTAAGAGTCGCGTTTATGTAGCGCGAGCAGAGCTCCCGTTTCGGTTTTACGAGGCGCAGCGAGCAGCGTGCGGGACAAACCTTTATCAATTTTATTATCTTCTGTACACACGCGTACGCACGGGTCCGTGTTGCGAGCCTCGTGGGTGGCTCGGACGACTTTATTATACTCTTTCTATGTCTTTTGCGCACGCGAGGACGAGCGTAACGCAAGTGTATCGCGTTTGTGAATATTATAAAGGAGAAAGTTATTTCGATGGGGAACGCAGAATTCCCAGCGAAGTTAATCTAGATACACCTTTCTCGGTTACATAGTTCTGGGTCGTCGACGATAACCTCTTCTTCTTCGGTTGAGTTTTATTTATTTTTATTTTTGGCAATTTTTTTTTTATCGCTGTTTTTCTTCGTTTCTCACTGGAACCGAAGATCCTTCAATTGTCCGAGCCGCGGAAGGTCTCAGCCCCGGGAGAGCCTCTCGAAAGCCTCTCGGGGGGTTGAGGCAGGTCGTGACGCCGCTTTACGAATCTCGTTTGGAAACGAAGCCCCGTGGCCGGGAGTGAGAAGGCGATACGCATTCGCGAATGCAAACGATCTTCAGACCGGGCTTGTCGGGTGAAAGTCGAGTGCGCCCGGAGCGGGGCGCATCGGTTTACACGACTTTACGACGATCCCCGTAAAGCTGTCTTTAACTGATCACTTCGGCTGGTCGAGAGCGTATCGTGTTCGGCGGCATAATTTCAAGAGTCGGTAATCAAGGACGTGCGAAATACCACGGTCGGTAACAAATCGCCTCCGTTTTCTCCGATAGTTTTAATTTTTTTTAATATCGTTGATTGGCTCGTCTCCTCCTTCGACATCGATGCGCTTCGAACGAAAGTTAGGTTTTCGCACGTTTGCTTCTATCCAAAATATCAACAGGCCCGGCGAACACTAGGAAGGGAAGGCGTAGAAATTAGCAACGTTGCTCCAACGAAATTATTGACAGCTGTCACGTTTCGCAGAAAGTTGCTTTCTTAGCGAGCCGAAAATACAATATAATGTAATATAATATCAACATTTATAATAATTATAATTATACATATATAATAATAATAATGTAATATAATCGAGAACAATTTTTATCGTTTCGCCGAAAAATAAACTTTTTAGGTAAAGTGACAGCTGCCAATGATACCATTGGAGCAACGTTGGTAACTTTCATGCGATTGGAAGGCAATGTTTTGCGGACCGAGCGCGAGGTCGTTTCACATCGCCTTAAGATCATGGGATCGAAGATATCCGAAGATGACATCAAATTTCATCTTCGGCAAGTCTCTGTCAATGCACCGCTTTGAAAGAAGACAAAAAAATTGTTCACTCGTAGAATTTTATTCTCCAAGTGAATTTCCTCCGAGCGAGGTTTGTGCGATGCAAAACACACCCGGTTATAATTTGAGGAAATTTAGGCTTGTGCGGATATTTTCAGGGTTATTCGAAATCCATGGTCCAAATAACGTTTCGCTATAATGCAATAACTCGAAACCTGCAATAGTCAGAATGAAGACAAATCTTTTCGAATTTTCAAAAACTAAGTTTATCAAAGAAAAAAATTAAAGGTCCCCAGTCCTAGGTTCAAATGTTACGAAGTCCAGTTATCAATGGTCATGGGTTTATTGATTCAACTCGTTGCAAAGAAACCTACTTTGTGACTTGCGACAGTGTTACACCCGTATGCAAATGAACATATCATTGTTATTGCTCTTATTATTACTATCACTATAATTAATTAATAATTCTTTAAACTTGTTTCGTTATCCACATGGATAACTATCGAGACAGCACGGTGGCATTGCGGAAGTGGATAGGCCGGCGGTCTTAACTTCAACCCTCCCTATCTGAGTTGGGAGGAAGATAAGAAGTGGAGTTGTTCGAAGCAGGTTCGCGCCGATCTCTCGAAGATTAGAGTAGAAAATTCTCAGCGGAGTATCTCAGCCTCCTGCACGTCGTGAGCGGCCGGAGCAGCAGCGGTAGCACAGAAACGACAAGAGATCCCAAAGATATAACATAATACTCCGCATAGACACGGTTCATACACACTGATAAAAAAGTTCAGTTGAATCAACTAAGAATCGGGCGGGGACGTTCAAATAAATATTTTGTTGGTTGAACAAAGTATTTTAATGGCTCAAAAATATTTAGGTGAAATCAACCAAAAAATTGTTGAACTAACCAATTTTTTAAGTGTACCAACAAAATATTTAGTTGACCGTCCGTGCCCGAATCTTAGTTGATTCAACCGTATTTTTTTATCAGTGCACCTTCACGCGAAACTGTCGGTAGGGACGTTCAAATAAATATTGAGTTGGTCGAACAAAATATTGTAATGAGTCAAAAATATTTTGGTGACATCACCCAACAAATTGTTGAACTAAACAATTTTTTAGCTGTACCAAGAAAATATTTAGTTGAACGTCTCTGCCCGAATCTTAGTTGATTCAACCTTATTTTTTTATCAGTGTATTTCAATTTCCTCGGATAAGAGGCTTTTCCTATTGAGCCTCCATTGTCCGCGCTCACTTTTACTCACAGTCTCTCGTTACGTGTGTTGGTACATTACACCAGATTACACGGAGACACGTATTACACGACGTACGATGATAATTCTTGCGCCATTAGTTGCTCTTCGCCGAGCGATTCTCTCTTGTACACCGGACGATTATTCCACCCGTCGGCCTTCTTAAACTTCTTCTCATTGCAACGTAATATCCAGTCCTGCCGGTAGATAAACGCTCCTCTGTGTGCGCAATCCGCTCCCGGCATTTCCCGGGACCAGTTCGAACCTCGGGGTGAGAAACTCGCGGATATCGCTGCACCCACACACGTACATACATACATCCTATATATACAGTATGTACGTGTTCAGGTCTGGCACGTTGCGCAGTTTATATTATAGGATAGTTTTGCTATACGGTATGACCAAAGTTCCCCCCCGAAGGCACAGGTGTCGTGCGCAGGTGAAGCCTGGCAGTGACCTTCGTATAGTCACTCGGGGTTTTGCACTCGCCGAGAATGCAGTTCTTCTCGAGCGAAAGAGAGACTAGCTCGAACTCTCGAGTTTCTATGTACACCTTTTTTTTCTTTCCTTCTCATTATTTCGTTGCAAATTATATATTGATGATGGTGATGATGATGACGAGGATGAGAGAGGAAAAATATCGTTGGCTCTTCGCGCATTAGTTCGAGGATGAAAATAATTCATCCGTACATGGAGGGAGTGAGAAGCGGAGAGGAGCGACGAGGGTTGCAATAACCGTATGGGCCGTAAAAGTGCGCGCTCGCCACGAAGTGCGGAAGGTCGGAATTCCCATATTTCTGGGACGCTCCTCGCTATTATTAGAACCAACGCACTCGGTCGATGCACCGATGCATTTTCCTTCCTTTCCTCGAACTTGAAAAAAAAATTTCAAATGGTCCTTTTTTTTTCGACGTTTACCTTTTAATGCGTTTTTGACGAGGCGAAGTGAATCCGAGAGTTTCGCTCGACCCAGCCTGTAACAAAAGTTTCGATAAGCTCGCGTGCAGCTCGCGAGATGGCTCGTCCCCACCGCGGACTCGGTGCATCCCCCCCGGGCAGCCTCGGCCACCAGCGATTCCGCGCGCATTTGCATCTCCGAAGAGGTGGGGGGAGGGAACGACCCGGAGAGCCCCGGGGAAGTCTTCCAGCAGCTCGCACTCTCGGAGTTCCTCCAACTTTTTCACGCTATTATTATTAAGTGCGCGCACACGGGGCACAAACTCCTTCTCGGCCGTAGACCGGATGGGCCTCGCGTGCTCGATGCACTCTTGGGTTTCTCCGACGGCGAGACCCGCACTACTGCCCCCCTCGCGACAGGTACAACCTACGTCTTTGAGGTACAGCGCTTAGGTCTTTTTTTTCTCTCGTTTCGTTTACTATGTAGTTTATACGGGATTCGTTTTACAAGCCGCCCATCGTCAGCCGCACTCTTTCACATTTATTTTTAACACCATCGACGTTTCATTAAACCTTCGCTATAGCAAGGCATTTTTTTATTATTTTGTTTTTTCACTATTTTCAAAAGTACAGGTTTGCGAAGCTTGTTAATAAAAGGCTGTATCTCATGTAATCAGGCTCTGAAGATGTGAAAAAAATCAGTTAAATTTTTCATATCTATTTTTGAAGGTATCGCCTTTTAGCCTCGGGATAGCGAGGTATTTCATTTACTTTATCTTATTTATTTTTTACAAATTTTAAAAGACTACACGTTCCCAGAGCTCGGCGATAAATGTCTATAGCTATATTTCATTGGATCAGGTTCTGAAACGCCCTCTCCGTACCCGTTTCAGAGCAACTGCTTTAAGGATTTTTAAACATTTTTGAGATTTTAGAAATTTTAGAGATTTTAATGATTTTAAAGATTTTAATGATTTTAAAGATTTTAATGATTTTAAAGATTTTAATGATTTTAAAGATTTTAATGATTTTAAAGATTTTAAAGATTTTAATGATTTTAAAGATTTTAAATTTTTCAAAAATTTTAAAGATTTTAAATTTTTCAAAAATTTGAAAGATTTTAAATTTTTCAAAGATGTGAAAGATTTTAAATATTAGTAATCAGGGTCTGAAGTTGTGAAAAAAAATCAATTAGATTTTTCTCATCTATTTTTGAAGGTATCGCCTTTTAGCCTCGGGATAGCGAGGTATTTCATTTACTTTATCTTATTTATTTTTGACAAATTTTAAAAGATTGCACGTTCCCAGAGCTCGTCGATAAATGTCTGTAGCTACATTTCGTTGGATCAGGTTCTGAAAATAGTGGTGAGAAAAAAGAAATACTCGAACCTCCGGGAACGATGCATCTCTGGCTCGCAGGCAATTTCCATACCGATCCGAACTGGTATTTATCTTTCTACCGTTCAGCGCAGCGATAGTTCACCAAAGGCTAAATATTGTTCGGTGCAAGTTTGTAGATGCACTTGCACCAGAATCTAATGATTTTACGAGTGAATGCAAAACGCTACTACACGCCGGTGTAATTCTCGGGGCGAAGATATACAGCTCGCTGGAGCACACGTTGTAATGCTCGGTGAAAGCCGCCGCGCACACCCACACTCGTTCAACATCGCGAAGACCGCAAGGGAGTGAGAGAAGTGAACTCGAGATTATCCTCTCGGTGTATTCGTGTCTTCGGCATGAATACCGTGTGTACAGAAGTGGAATCGCCCATTCGCTTGTTTCACAGAGACTCCGGCTGTGTACCTACTAGCTGCACGCACTCGCCCGTTCTCCAGTGGGTGTATCTCTTCATGGTGCTTGAATGCGTGTAACTGTGTTACACACCGAAGCACCGCGCTGCCCGTGGAAACAGCGGGGCCAGCTTAACTGTAAATCCGCAATCCCGAGAGCTCCTCTGCCGAGGTGGAGGCTGACAGGAGCCAGGGCTCCGGAGAGAATCCTCACGAAAGATAGATAGAGAGCATCGAGAGACTCTCTTATCGATAGAGAGCATGGAGAGGGCGCACACTCGTAACCACTCGATTACGGTACTCGAATCCCCTCGCGAATATCATTTCCAGATAAACCGCAACCGCATTCTGCGTACCCGCTTCAGAGCAAGTGCTCTAAGGATTTTTAAAGATTTGAAGGATTTTTAAAGATTTTGAGGATTTTTAAAGATTTTAAGGATTTGTAAAGATTTTAAGGATTTTTAAAGATTTTACGGATTTTTAAAGATTTTAAGGATTTTTAAAGATTTTAAGGATTTGTAAAGATTTTATGGAGGGAGTCTCGCTGCGCGCTGACTCCGCATAAGTTCGACAACAATAAGAGAAAATTGCAAGTACTTCTTGATGGTGTAAAAATCTGAAAAAAATCAT
>JAPYZD010008128.1:0-10665 GCA_030522725.1 Ichneumoninae sp. B BG-2022a
AAAAAAAAAAAAACAAAAAAAAAAAAAACACAAAAAAAAAAAAAAAAAAAAAAAAAAAAAAAAAAACTAAAACCCAAAAAAGAAGGGACCACAAAAAAAATCCAAACCCAAAAAAGGAGGAACCGCAAAAAAAAATTTGAAGCACACAGGTGCTTCAAATTTCCGCGAACGGCGCATGCCTGACCGAAAGGGCCGGGAAAGCGGAATTCTTGCGCGGGGCGAGGGTGCGAAATTCTCCTATCGTCGCGGCTCGCTCTGTCTCGTATCCCCTTCGAGCACAACCACCACCATCAGCGGCGGCGGCGGCGGCGGCAGCGGTAGCGGCAGCAGCAGCAGCGGCAGCGGCAGCGGCAGCAGCGACGGCAGGCTCGGAACTCAGCCAACCCTCCGAACCCTAGTCGCTGCTGCGACTAGTCCACCCTACCGCCTCGTAGCCAGAGAACGTCGGCCTCTAAAAATCGCGGGGTACTTTCTACTCTCGCGATCGCGGAATTAAAAAATATCGCATATAATAACGATAGTTCATTAATAAAATAATAATTATTATAATACTAACGTAAAAAATGACAATGACGACAATTGATGATTGTGCGCAAGCTGTGATGGATTTTGGAAAAATCTATGAAATAATATATATATAACATATATGTATATATATATATATATATATATATATGATGTCGTACATATTTTGTTAATAAAAATTAATCTTATCCGAAATTCATTTTGACATAAGCAGCACGAAAATTGTAGTCGACAAATTCGTAAACGGGAATAAATACTTGCAATAACGAACACTTTGGGAATTGTGTGTTGGCAGGAGGGCAAATATTATTCGCGCAGAAAAATACCGGTTTGCCGGTGGCTATTCGTGCGGCACGACAGTTATGTTATAAGTATTAATAAACGTGGGCGTCGACGAGAGAGTGAGAGAGAGAAAGAGCGCGTGGAGATATACGGGGTATTCCTCTAACGCAGTTCGGATAAAGAAGCTCAGTCTTAAACGTAGTTCCACGCTGACTTGGCATTTTCTTGGTGCATTTTCTCTTTCTCTTAGTTTAAAAAAAAAAAAATTTCGCTAACAAGGTATAAAATTTCGTAAAAGATGGAGATCACCTGAGACTCAGAAACGGCAGTGAGTTTTTTCGCGACGAACGAACCGAGGGTGACGTTGTCCCGTGTGCGTCGAAGAGGGGTGGCGGCGAAGCCGACGGTACGGCGGTGAATGACACACGGAACTCGGCCTGTACTGTGCGGAACCCCCTGCGAGATATCATTGATGGAAAGAGGCTATAAGCGATCCAGTCGGCGACCCTGTCTCGAGACCTCGTGGATGTGACTCGGTCAATATTTTTTTTTATCAATTTTTCCAATCAATCGTCGAATCTGGCACCGGGTTGGAAACCGATGAGAAACATGCACGATAACAATAACAACAACAACAGCAAAATATTACGTACATGTAGGAGCTTCGTCATTGGTTCTCAGTAAAAAAAAGTTTTGTGTCCGCCGGACGAATTGATAGCAACGTGTGTGCGAAAGGGAAGATCGCGGAAGAGCGGGAGCAAGACGGAGAGAGACAAGGGTGGAAAATTAAGTTACGGGGGCTGGATGCCCGCGGATCGATGGTGCTGCTGGCCTCACGTACTCTCGTATCTCGCACCGCTGTTGCTGAGCTTCGGGTGAGCCTCCGGACGCATCGTCGAAACTCTCGTGGCCTGTTCCGTCACTTGTACCGTTGCTCGTACTCGTGATCCATCACTGGCCTACCCCCGTTGAAGATACCGGTGCTGTGACCTTGAAGCGTGAATTTCCGCCCAATGGGAATATGTCTTATTTCATCGAGCTCAAAAGGACGGAAGGGCTGTGATACAATAATCGCGAGAGATACCGAATTGATAAGGATGGGGAAGGGAGTGTGGAAGACCCATGTGTCTTATCGCCGTGCGGTAGACTGAACGAGGGAGGCTGGACTTCCGGTTTGCAGGAGTCGTTCACGGGGACATCTGCCATACGATAAAGTATCTTGATAGTCCTCGTGGTCCACGAGCTCTCCCAAGGTTTTCCTCTTTCGATCATCGACAGAAATAAGGCGAAAGAGGCAAAAAAATTCTCGTGTTTGGCCGAAAGCAGTAAAAGAAGAAGTCTGTAGATCGAGCAATGTCAATGGAAAATAATTATCATGAATTAGAGCTAATTAATTAGTACAAAGTAACTGTATAATCAAGGAACTTTGGACTGTGGGGGGGGGGGGGGGGGGGAGGTGGAGGGAGAGGAGGGGGGGGGGGGGGGGGGGGGAAGAGCAAAGCGGGTGGTGGGGGGGGGGGAGTCCATAGGGCTGCTTTTGCCTTTCCGCACGGTTACCGAAAGAAATATTTTAATGCATAGCAATTTGATAATTGGCGGGGACATCGCTTTTGCGCTGTGATAATTAGAGGACACTAATCTAATGTCGTAACATAGCTTGGACGGTGGTGACAGAGAGAGTTTATAGTTTGCGTTGTTTTCGAGCGACTGAGGAATCTCGACGTGCCGTGTTAGAGGGACATTGTATCTGAAAGAGGTTCCCGGTCAAATTGTAAAAACAATAAATCCTCGCAAAAATTCAGAAAATCAGAGCATAAAAACTTCCAAGTTACGATCCCTTAAAAACTGCGAGGAATATAACGATAAACGAAGTACAGAGGAATGTACAGTGGTGATAGAGAGGGTTTATAGTTTACGTTGTTTTCGAGCGACTGAGGACTTTCGACGTGTCAGAGGGACATATGACATTGTATCTGAGAGAGGTTCCAGGTCAAATTGTAAAAACAATAAATCCTCGCAAAAATGCAGAAAATCAAAGTATAAAAAATTCCAAATTACGATACATTAAAAACGCGAGGAATATAACGATAAACGGAGTACAGAGGAATGTACAGTGGTGATAGAGAGAGTTTATAATTTACGTTGTTTTCGAGCGACTGAGGACTCTCGACGTGTCAGAGGGACATACGACATTGTATCTGAGAGAGGTTCCAGGTCAAATTGTAAAAACAATAAATCCTCGTGAAAATTCAGAAAATCAGAGTATAAAAACTTCCAAATTACGATACATTAAAAACGCGAGGAATATAACGATAAACAGAGTACAGAGGAATGTATAGAGGGTGGATTCGTCAATTAGCGAGGAATCTTTGTTCTCGAGAGCCGCTATGGTGTGCCGATCAACGCGGACGTAACTCGACGGCGTACCGAGTACAGCTTTAATTCGGTAACGATCGAGAAAAAAAAAGCTACATAGATGTCATCGCTGGCCGAGAAAGAGTTTCTCCTCGCTCGAGGCTCTTCGGGAATATCGGAGAGCGATCGATTTTCCACAATATAATGGCACGCTGGAAGAACTGAGGGAGTGAGAAAGAGAGAGACAGCGAGAGAGAGCGAGAGAGAGCGAGAGAGAGCGAGAGGGAGAGAGAGAGAGAGAGAAGGGAGCTGCCTACGTAAAAAAAAGCTTACCTTCGAGCTCGTAAAAACACAAGCCGAGTTCGTCGAGCCTGGTCATTTCTATTCGTGAATATTTAATAAAATAATCCAAGTTAAACGGGAAGCCAAGAGAGAGAGAGAGAGAGAGAGCGAAACCGCGAACAGTTGAGTCGTTGAATCGTTGAATAAAGAGTGCCGATGGAACGACCTTCGATAAATTCAACATCGAAGGGTAAAAGAGTATCGCAACTCTTTGACAGTCCTGACTCAGCTAAATCATCATATTTTAGCATCGATAAGAGTCGTGTTTTAAAGAATCGCTCAATCAGCAGCGGCGTTGCCTGCGGCGCGAAAAAACTACCTGCGACAAGCTCCTGGTGCTGGTTGTCGGGTAAGCCGAGAGCGAGTTGCCTGAGGGCACTTTAGGATGGGCTGCAGATCGGCAGCTAACACCAGGGTGGCAAGGGAAGGGTGCAGCGATCATCAGCGAGGGAAGAACCACCCATCGAACACAACGACAACGCAGCAGCAGTTGTCAGATCGGCTCTCTTTCGATCAGTTGATCGACACAGATCTCGTGGCAACGAGACAATTGGTGGCTAACGAGCGTAAGAACTTAGGAACCGGTGAGTCGAGCGAAGAAGACGAAGATACGGACAAAGAGAAAAAAGACAAATATATAAAACAGGAAAACAATTCAAAACTGTTTCATCGAATCTTTGTCGAAGCGATCGCGAGATTATTTGCAAGGAAGATCCTCGTTATAGATAAAAATAACGACATACATTGCAATCGAAGAAGTCTCATTAGCAAAGGCTTGCGAAAGAACAGTAAAAGAATAAATAATAATAATAATAATAATAATAATAATAAGAATCTGTTCGAGCGCGAAGAAGGGTCGACAGGGTTGGTGCCATCAGCATTACGGTCGCTGTTCTCGTGTGCGAGGTCCTCCCCGTCCCCGGTCAGTCCATCGGGCGTTGGACCAACGACGATAACCAGCAACGAAGAGAAGATTCGCAGATAGCCGAGTCAGAGATAATGCAGAGGCTGCGCTCAACCTTCAAGAGGTCGCGCACGCCGACTGGTGCCGAGATGAAATCCCAGTCGAGCCTCGAGGTGCCCAAACAGGTGAGATCGGCGTCCTTCGATGAGATTCAACTGGAGGCAAAGCGTCAGGACGACGCGAAGGAGATGCAACTCCAACATCTCGATATGAGAACCTCGAGCGGAACGCGAACGACCTCGTCATCCTCGTCGTCGTGTTCACCAGCAAGATCAACGGCGGAATCCAGACGGTTGGCCACTCTTCGGGTACCTCAGCTTCAGAGTGGACAACGCTCGAAGAGTTTCGACGTTTACGAGAGAAGCTCCCTGCTTCCTACGTCGCAACAGCTGCCATCGGGCAGATCGAGTGTCTGGTCGAGTTCGAGCCGTAGATTGGATCGCGAAACACCGATAATACAGGTGTCGGGATGTTATCATTGCGCCTGCGTCGAGGAGTACAAGAATCTTTACATGAGAACCGACGAGGACGACGATGATTCTTCGAGAGACGAGGACGATGGATCGGTCAGAGCAGCCGAGAACGTCGACGACGACGACGACGAGGATCTGGCCGAGATTATTCTTCAGCAGGCGTCCGGCGACGACGATGACGACGGCGCCGGCAGCGGTGAAACCGGCAGTTCCCGAAGGCGCGACGGTAGTCCCGAGATAAGAGTCACGTTGACGACCAATTATTACGACAGATCGGCGTCGGAGGTCGATACCGGGAGTTCGGATGGTTCCGAGGTCAGGCAACAGGACTTCGTCACTTGTGACAGACAACAGAGAAGAAGATCCGTCGCCTCGCCGAGGCTTTCGCGTCAGGAGGCTCTGACCTCGTTTCCCGCCGATCTCCCGGCTATTCTCGGCTCCGGTAGAGAATACGACGATGATTCCCAGAGGCATATAGCTGACGACGACGACGACGACGAACCCTGTCGGGAATCGGCCTCCACCGCCCACTATCTCACCGATAACAAGGGTAAACTCGTCGTACGGGATATATTTTTAACGGTACCGGAACTCAAGAGGGATCGCGCCGCTTCGGTTGATTCCTGCTTCAACAACAAGAACGGTAAGGGTAGCGGAACCGGAGAGGACGGTGACTCGTTGACAGTGCCACAACAGAGCATTAGGTCCAAGAGCGTCGACATCGTGCTACCGACCGAGGCACAGACGAGATACACTGCTCTACTACCACCGAACGACTCACGTTCTACGAGAGGGTGGGTAAACGTCACAAATATTTTGCACTTCGTTGTCAAGACTCTATTCTCTTTATCTACTTCTGCGATGGCGACAGGTATATAGATCGATCCCTCGAAGGAATGCGAACCTATCCTTGAAATCTTTTTACCCTTTTCCCAAGATAAAGATCGTAAAGCCTTGCCATTATACTCCTACAATGTCCGGAAAAGCCCTGATAAGAAAGGATGCTGGCTACTCGGTTATTTAATATTAGATTCTTAGATATACGCTTTTTGTTTCTTGAAATTATCTAATACGAAATAACCGATTTCGGGCGTCAAAGTCAAACTAGTAACGAGAGCCGGTCAATGTCCCGATCTAAGGCTCAAAACTTTTTACCAGGTTTGATGCATGGTGAAAACGTATATTGTACATGCACGTTTTATATACGAGCACGATACATGACGCGGCCAAAAGTTCGCAACCGTGAATATATAATGAATACATGATATGTGTTTATTACATCTCGCATGTATACATATAATACATCGGAATAGGAATAAGATTTTCGACATACTTCATTTCCGTGGGGAAAGAGGAATTCACCAATCATCAAAAATCACATTTAGAAAAATGTATGGATGTGTGTGTATATATATATATGTGTGGGTGTATTTGACATGTCCGAAAAATTGATTCCCCTATAATTTGAAAAGAACTTAATCTATCAAGCTGAAATTTATCATGCAGATAGAAGGATGAATTCTCCACTGGCGAAAATATTTCTCTGAATATGTTTCCTCACTTGTCGGGAAAAGTCAAAGATGTTTCTGAGTCTGAATATTCCTATGTGTTCTTAAAATCTGTGATTTTCTCTACCAACTTCTCCGAAAGGCAATGAACTTTGTTGATATTCTAAGTCGGTATCTCTTTTATATTCAGAAAGTTTCAGAGTAAGTTCGATTTTTCAAATTCTCTACATGCTTGGCTGACGAAAATTTTCAGAATTACTTTGAAACTACATGTTATTTTTTCTGCCGCCTTCTCTTTTTCATAATTATGAACTGCATTGTTTTTCTCTGGCTATTACTTTTTTTGTATTCACGAACATTTATCTGGAAAACTCAAATTTTCCCTGGTTTATAGCGAATAACAGAATGAGTAAATTTTAGAAAAACTCGTATCTTCTTTTACCGTACTTAATCAGAAAAAAATCCAGATTTTCTGGAAAATGCTCTGAATATGCCTTATAAATTGTGATAGCTGGAGGTTGTGCTGAGAAAATGGTAAAGATATTTAACAAATAGCACAGAAACTCAAAGAAAAATGTCAGAACATTTTTGAAAATCCCCGAAACGGTCCGTTTTCAGACAAATTGTCAGAGAAATATTTACACCAGCGTCATTGTTCTTTCAAATTTTTGGTCAAACGCTCATATTGCACTCACTTTTTTTTAGGTGGACTCGCATTTTTTTCCCCCTCGGAAACGCTAGCTCTTACGATTTTCAAAAAGCTGTATGCAAGTAGAATATTATCGATCGATTATCCATATTGAACGTAACGAGTATCGATGAAACGTTTGAAATCTATGCGATTTTCAGTTATTTTAATTTTATGAAAAATTTGTAGTTAATTACATAAAATAAAAAATGTTCTGCAGACGCGCACACTAATAGTCAGAATGGCAACAGCAAACTCAGATTCTTTCTTTCACAAAAAGACTACAAAAAAAACGATCGATGCACTTCAAAAAGTCTAAGACAATACAGAAACATGGTTTAATAACTGGCGGCTTAAACCAAATCCAAGGAAATTACAATTACTCGTTGTCAGATACCATTATTTAAATTTTTAAAAATGTTATAGGATATAAAGGGGTGGATCGATTCTTGCCAAATTGAATAAGGAAGATGGGTTCATAATAATTTATTTATATCGATATTTTCGGCAAATATCTCAACAATTCTAAGAGCTAGAGGGCAAATGATTCTTTTCGAAAAATTGAAAATGTCATAAAATCGAGATCCCTCGACTGGTTCTTACTAAAATTATTAACAATTTAGATTTTCAGTAAAATTTTGCAACCGAATTTGACATTGAGTAAAGAATTGGACGTCAAAAATTTGAACTATAAGACAAATTGTGTCAAAAATTTGATATGTAGGGGAGACCGGGGCCAAATGGGCTCATGGGACAAAATGGACTCATGAAAAATGAGATTGATACGGGACATAATGGGCCTCCCAAAAATCATCGAAAATGATCACAGCCATAATATATACTAACGCGGTGCAAGATCGAGACGCGGGGCAAAATGGAGTACGGAAGAATGGGGCATATCTGACTGTCTCGCTGACAGTACCGTCTCGCTGTCAGTACCGTCTTACTGTCAGTACTTATAGATACGCAGTCGGATCTCTGGTTGGCCGATTGGCCGATTGTCCGATTGTCCGATTGTCCAATCGTCCGATTGTCCGATCGTCCGATCGTCCGATTGTCCGATTGTCCGACCGCCCGACTGTCCGACTGTCTGGCTGTCTTGCAGACAGCCAGACAGTCGGACAGTCGGGCGGTCGAATATCTGGCTGTCTTGCAGACAGCCAGATATTCGGACAACCCGACAGCCGTAGAGTTGGACAACCATACAGCCAGACAGTCGGACAGCCAGGCAACCCCGTAGCTAGGCAACCAGGCTATGAGACAATCCTGACAACGAGAGAGTCCCGACAACGAGAGTCCCTACAGCGAGACAGACCCTCCAGCGAGACGGTACTGACAGCATAGTCAGATATTCTCCATTCTTCCCTACCCCGTTTTGCTCCCACGATTTGAGGGAACCCCATTTGAACAGGTGTCTCGTTTTTGCCCCGCTTTACTCTATACTATGAGTGTGATCATATTCGATGATTCTTTTGTTCACTTTGCCCCATGGGGACAGCGAGAGAGTTCCGACAGCGAGACGGTACTGACAGCCAGAGTCCCGATAGCGAGCGACTCCCGACATCGAGACAGTCAGATATGCCCCATTCTTCCCTACCCCATTTTGCCCCGCGTCTCGATTTTTCCCTGTTTTACTCTATACTATGGGTCTGATAATTTTCCATGATTTTTGGGCGGCCCATTATGCTTCGCATCGGTCTCATTTTTCAGGTGCCCATTTTGCCCCATGGGCCCATTTTGTCCCGGTTTCTCCTACATATCCAATTTTGATAGTTCAATTTTCTACTCCATGTCCAATTTTTTCACAAAATTTTATTTAAAATCCAAATTATTGACAATTTTAGACGTAAATTTCAAATTTATGATAAAATGTATATACAGGGTGAAATGTAACTACTTCGGAATATTTTACAGTCTGGTAGAGCGCGTCAGCCCGAGTAATTTCCTTTTTTCTTAATTTTTCTACGATAAAAATTGGCCGAGTTATTAAGGCTCCAAGTTTCCCTATCGGTGTGCGCAGTTTGAATGTGTGCGTGTCAGAGTGTCGGGCTAGAATTCATTTGTCGAATTCGGTGGGGGCAACGCACGGTGTTCCTACACGCGTGAAAATAATCCCGCGACGAAACGTCAATTCCGGTGAATGTGACTTCGTGAGGTTATCACTCTCGACGGATAAGAAATTCTAATTGAAATGTGAGCGGTAATTGTGTTCAGTCATTTTACCGTAAATTAAATATTTTTACCTTAAAAATGCGGGAGCGTTTCCGTCGCAGTCTAGGTATACACCGAAGACTTCCTCAAGTTTTAGCTTAACCGGAGCGTTTCCCTCGCAGTCTAGGTATACACCGAAGACTTGCTCGAGGTTTAGCTTAACGGGAGCGTTTCCCTCGCAGTCTTGGTGTACCCCGAAGACTTCCTCGAGGTTTAGCTCAACGGAAACGTTTCTTTCGCGGTCTAGGTGTACACCGCGTTTCTGTTGCGGTCTAGGTGTACACCGAAGACTTCTTCGAGGTTTATCTCAACGGGAGCGTTTTCCTCGCAGTCTAGGTGTACCCCGAAGACTCCCTCGAGGTTTAGATCAACGGGAGGATTTCCCTCGCAGTCTAGGTGTACCCCGAATATTTCCTCGAGGTTTAGCTTAACGAGAGGAAGAATGAAAGTTTATGATAGTTATTTTGAATCTGTACGAGTAAGGGCGGGAGATCTTTCACCAGGACCCTTAACCGAATTGAAGCAACATTCTCACCCATCTTACGAGTTGCATAAGACGATAAGGTTTCACATGAACCATGTCTCGAGGCTGCTTCAATTCGGCAAACAGCACAAACCGAAAGAATGAAAGTTTATGGTAGTTATTTTGAAACTGTACGAGTAAGAGCGGGAGATCTTTCACCAGGACCCTTAACCGAATTTAAGCAACGTTCTTACCCATCTTACGAGTTGCGTAAGACGATATGGTTTCACGTGAACCATATCTCGAGACCGCTTTAATTCGGCAAACACCACAAACCGGAAGTATGGAATTTTATGGTAGTTATTTTGAATGTGTACGAGTAAGGGCGGAAGATCTTTCACCAGGACCCTTAACCGAGTTGAAGCAAAGTCCGCACCCATCTTACGAGTTGCGTAAGACGATAAGGTTTCACGTGAACCATGTCTCGAGGCCGCTTCAATTCGGCAAACAGCACAAACTTTCATTCTTCCGGTTTCGGTAGAATGATAGTTATGCGGTAGACGATAAGGTTTCACGTGAAACCTTATCGTCTTACGCAACTCGTAAGATGGGTGAGAACATTGCTTCAATTCGGTTAAGAGTCCTGGTGAAAGATCTCCCGCCCTTACTCGTACAGATTCTAAAGAACTACCATAAACTGTCATTCTTCTGGTTTGTGCTGTTTGCCGAATTGAAGCGGCCTCGAGATATGGTTAACGTGAAACCTTATCGTCTTACGCAACTCGTAAGATGGGTGAGAACGTTGCTTCAATTCGGTTAAGGGTCCTGGTGAAAGATCTCCCGCCCTTACTCGT
>JAPYZD010008132.1:0-19993 GCA_030522725.1 Ichneumoninae sp. B BG-2022a
GGAAAAAGGCAAAAAAAAAAAAAAAAAAAGAAAAAAAAAAAAAAATGAAAAAACCACCACCATGCGCTGCCGAGCAGCGAGGGTTGGGGCCGGGAAGGAAGAGGTAGGCGTCGGTTGAAACGAGAGTGTCAGAAGCTCCCGGCGTGCTGTTGCCTCTCGGGCGTTTCGCAGTGAAGCACTTCGCCCCACGAAAAGGATCGTCCCAACTACCACCCTCCGGAATCGTCACCGCTACTCACTCACTAACACCGACGGGGATGCGTGTCTAGTCCCGAGCCAGCCGGCAAGCCCGACGGGGTACCCTCATTTTCCTAAAACGTATTCCGTAGCATCTCGTGAGACCGATGCATTTCGCCGAATGCATCGCGTTCTTGAGCCCGGTGGCACGGTGTATCCGGCTGCACGTGAAAAGCGCCATTTCTATACTCTTTCTCCTGCCCCGCACCAGCCAGCCTCGTCCTTTGCACCCTCTTGTGCAGCCCCCGTTCGCTTTCGTCGACGGAGCGAAGAGGCTTTTCGAGAAAGCTTGAGTTCCAATTGATATACCGGCGCGAACCTTGCCCAACGGGAAGATAATGAGAAGAGGGATTTAATTTGACGACTATCCTCGACGGTGAAATTAAGTGAGCGATGAAACCGTCAAGGTTCTTCCGGGTTTCAAGGGAAAATCTTGTTGATGAGATTTTCACGCGTGATAATTACACACTTGTCTATTGGTTAGTTTGCATTTTGGTCTGGAATAGAAATTGTTGCTTGCATGGGCGAAGTTGGGGAACCTTTCTTCCGACTGTTTCGGTGCCTAACGCCTAAAGGTTTTCTTAAAAATCGGCGTAAATAAAAACATAGCTTTTCCTATGAGGAAGCATAAAATACTCTCTTTTGCTTACGACTGTAGATACACTGATAAAAAATGTGACGCAAACAAATTTCCTTTCCATGAGCTAAATGGCTCGTGTTAATACTTTCAAATAAATATTTGCGTAATACGAACAAAATAATTCATTGTTTTTCCAAAATGAAAAGCACTACGACCAACATGACGCTAGGTGACTTCAGATGAATTTAGTTTGTAGCAATCAAATATTTATTGTATCCAATTTATATACGTTTTTGAGTGGACAAACTCCTCGATTCTTCAATTACATCTCTTATTTGAGCGAATAGAGACTGCATTGGGAATAAATATTTCTTTGAAACAAGAAAACGCTTGTTGGTTAGAAATCGTAATTTGTTCACTTAATGTAACAAGGTTTGAAGCAAATATTAATAATTTAATAAGATTATCAGAAATACCACCGTCGGTAACAGAAATTATAACGAATGCTGTTTTGAGGCACCAAACAGCTGAGTCAAAATAACATTGTCTTTCTGCGGAGAATCGGCGAACGCAGGAAAAGACAATATTGTTTTACCCCAGTAGTCTGCGGTCTCAAAGCGACATTACAGTTTTTGCGACTGACGTAGCACAAGGCAGCCGGCCGGAATGGTACACCACTTCCCATCAACGTATCGCAAATATAAATATCGTGCGAAATACATTGAATTAAGGTCGTTGACAGAGGAATTGCGAACACTTCTCGATGAGACAAAAATCTGAAAAAAATCAACCATACGGCAGGTACTGAAAAGGTTAATATTGCATCATAATAATTCCAAAATGTTATTAACAAATTAACGAAAAAAAAGGATTTGTTCAACAATTTTTTGCCATTCATTTCTTAATAACATTTTGGAATTATTATTATGCATAATCAATTTTTTCAGCACCTTCCATGTGCTTGATTTTTTTCAGATTTTTATCTCATCGAGAAGTGTTCGCAATTCTCTCTCAATTCTCTCCGAACTCCCGAGGGCTCAGGTTGTCTGCTAGTGCTACCTTAAAAAAATACTCACTGAATATCCACGTGCCGAGTTTCGCCTGGTCATAGTTCGTGGCGAAAGCATAGACCGCCCACACATGCAGGACTGCAATTCCGATGATATTTATCCACAACCACGGTTGCTCTGCCGATTCTTGTGGCAATGGGATTGGCTCCGAAGCGACTTGTTCGATCAAAGCTCGCTTCTTCGGCGAATCCGCGAATTGCGTCACCGTCGACGTGTACATGTTGATCTGAAGCATAAAATAAAAATAAAAAACTAAAATAGCATCAAGATTACTTGGCTTCGAGATGAAACATTTTTGGACCGTCTCGAATATCAAAGCACTATCCGATAATGCGATAACGTATCACAGTTTCGCGGATAATGGGTACTTGATCGAATTCATTAAGTACGTAACTAGCGCGGTGTTATCTTAAAGTATTCACGAAGTTTCCATCGCTTTGAGAATCTCGTTGCGGTCGTTCGACTTTTAGATTTAGCATGAAGTTTCCCCTTGACGAACCTGATTACAGAATAATATTACAAGCTTATCAATTTCTTTGATGTTCGTGTAATTTAATTTTGCAAGTTCGTAGTGAAGACCCACGTTTACCGGGGGGTGAACGGGGCAAAACGGATCGTGCGTTTGAAACGAGATTTTTTTTCTTTGAGTTCCGCGATAATTTTGTTTAAATGGTCCGTCTTGGCCCGCTCTCCCTTGTCCCTCTGACGGTTTGCGATTGACTATCTCTCATAGCCGTAGATCAAAGCCCCTCTTCGCGCTCGGAAACAGTTTATTATTATTATTCTTCCCGACCCTCTATGTAACGAAAGGTCATACGGAAAAAACGTTCACCGCAACACAGTTGAACTAGAGAAAAAAAATTAGTTGTTTGCCACGAATTATTAATATTCATGATGAACCTTGCCCTACACTTTTGAATCTCGAATGTTTGTACGTCCTGTACATCCGGCCGGGAGGAAAGGGCTCTGACTCATTCCAATGTGTAATTCATTCGTTCATTTATTCTTTTTTTCACCTTGTAGCATTTGAATTAGTAAAGTCTTCATTTGAAGAGCCTCGGGGCTTCGCGGAATATGCAAATATTGTATAAATCTCTCGTCTCTGAATAGTGAATGGGCTATAGAAAAAAAAGAATCAAACAAAGCACAAAAAAGAAAAACAACTAAAGAAATGTTTCAAAAGCTACCCGCCTCGTCGGAGCGTGGTATTTTTTGTTATAGGATGTCGAAAGTGAGCGCGGGTTCGTCGACCACTGAATCGTTGCGGCAGTCAAACTTTAAAGCCCGCTTGCTCTCTCTCCCCGAGTGCGCGTACAAAAAACCGATGGGGTGAGAGTATCGAAGTTAATCCGCGAGCCCATCCTTTCCCGCATCCACCCTCGCCAATGCTGTTGCGAAACAATCGAAAATGAAACCCATCGGGATTTATTAACGCGAAGCTTAATGCCCCCTAGCGCGCATTGTGATGCGATTTAGCCGACCAAAGTCAGAAGCTCTTGGTTTCACTGTTTTCGGCGGTAGTTTTTAAAACAAAGAGCGAAACAAAGAGACCCGATTCTGTGGCGCGACAGTGTTATTACAGTTAGGCGGCAGAACCTGACCACTGACGGGGGATGAAAGGCCTTAACGAAAATCCGTTGAACTGGAGTTGACAAACGGACCGGCGAGTGAGGGACAAGTTTTTCTTCGTATTCACCCGGAAAAAACATTTATTTGACGGCCACCGTTTATTAAGATTAAGTAAAATATTTAATTGATTTAAATAAATATTTATTTACATTAAATAAATATCTATTTGAATGAAATGAATATTTATTTGATTTAAGTAACTATTTATGTAAATCAAATACATATTTTACTTAATCTTAATAAACGGTGGGCGTCAAATAATTTTTTTTCTGGGTGTTTCCATCGCAATTGCGGCGATGAATCGGCATTGTCGGTCCCGGTGTTTTGCAACAAAGTTAAAGCGGCACCAATTACACGACCGCACGGAATCACCGGAGTCGTAAAACTTACGAAGGAAACGGAGCCTCCGGAGGCTGCGTAGTTGCACGGTTTCGCGTATCAGTCGGGATATTTATTACACGCCGATTATGCGGTCAGTTGTGTCTCTATGTAAAAAAATTAAAACATAAAAATAAAAAGAGAAATGTAAGCCCGTAAACGGCTATAAGTAAATATTCTTTATGGAGATACCTGTTTGGTCGAACTTTACCGCACGGGTATCGAGGAAGACATGTGAAACCCGGTTTGAAAAACCGGATTTTTTTTTTGTTCGCATTGCAGTAGGATTTAATTAATTTAATTAAAATAAATAAATACATGAATAAACTGAGCGATCGACTTTGACGAGACACAAATCCGATGGTTTATGCATACGTAAAATCGTTTTTAATTGATTATTGCGAATTAATTTCGAGTTTCTTTTTGCGTGCAAAAAGTTCTGTTAAACGTTTCATATTTGTGTACATTTAACAAACCGCCGAGATCCATAATTTGATTCACTTGTTAATTACACGATTTTTTTATTGTCATTTATTTTGCCATTGTATCGTTTGTGGACAACACATGTTTATTAAATGCACCAACATTTTTTTGTGAGCGTGCGTTGTCGACTCGTTAATGTTACACGCAGAAAAAAATTAATTGGACCACCACCGTTTATTTGATTTCAAGTAAAATATTTATTTAAATCAAATAAACAGCGGCTGTCAAATAAATTATATTTCTGGGTGTGCTTGGCCACGAATAAGCTCTCGCGGTTATTCGTCGGTAGAGAGTAAAATGTGTGCCGAGTACGTGGAAAACAATTACCGAATAACGTTTACCGTCAGTCAAAACTGCACAGAATTTGCCTCAAGTACAATAAAGAAAGAAAAATAAAAGACAGGTGACACAATTTTCGTCCGAGAATCGTCTCATTAGCGATTCGTTCCACAGAGGTTGGAGAAAAATTGCGTCAACAGGTGACGGCTTCTCATCCCGTATTGCTGCATGGAAGATGGACGAGGCAAAATGGGCTGTCTAGACAATAAATTCCATTCGGCCGAGTACTGGCATATGAATTGACTCTGCTTACCATGAAAAATAAATAAAAATTTGCAATAACTATTCCGAGCATCCTTAAAGAATTCCCGTTTGGGGCAAAGTGGCATACCCCTCGAAAGTACACTGATAACAAAATACGGTTGAATGAACCAAAGATTCGGGCGTTCAAATAAACGCCCGGCGCCGGACGTTCAAAATATTTTAATGCCTCAAAAATATTTTGGGAAAATAATTAAAAAATATTTTTGAACTAACCAATCATTACCAACAAAATATTTATTTGAGCGTCCCTGCCCGAATCTTTGCTTGATTCAACTGCATTTTTTTTATTAGTGTATGAGAACTGATTTTTTAAAATTTGTCCCCGTTTCGCCCGTGCCTGCAGTTCACGGGTGTTCCATTTTGCCCCAGTGTCTGCTCCCCGTGTATGTCTTCGCTCGATTAATTATCTTCAAAATGGCAATTGAAATTACCGCTCCGGTCGAATACAATGTGGATGGGGAAACTGGAATTTCCCGTTCCCCGACAAGCATTGAATATATATATATATATATATATATATATATATATATATATTTTCTTGCCACTCGGCTCCAGCTTAACAGCAATACGCTAAGAAGCGGTGAACTGCAGGTTTCTCTCTCCTACTCCGTGTACTCGAGTGTGTTCGATTTCTTCACTCCAATCTCAACCATACTCCACAGGCCGGGGGACAAACCTGTCCGAGACTCTGTGGCAATCGAGGAAACGCTCGCAAGTTCGCGGCCGAGGTTAAGATCTCGTTTTGCGATTTCTATCCAACTCGCTTGCCTTCGTCTCCGCTGCTTTTTTTTTGCTTTCCCATTTTTCCCTCTCGGTCGATCGAGTTCCATTATCGCGGCATGCGAGTAGTCACAGACGACGACTAATCCAACTTGTCGAAGTAGTGCACGCTCGGCACGGACTACTATTAGATGGGAAAAACGAGGGGGGGGGGGACACGACCTCATTTCCGCCACCACTATTCACATTCATGTTAACATTTCGTGTGCTCCGGTGTCATTAGGAGTGTACTCGTCGATTTTTGTTGGTAAAACCACTGAAGCTCCAGTAATTCGGAATCTGCGTGTGAGTCACGCGAAAGTACATACTCTTACCCAAGAAGACCATTTTTCAATCTACAAAGAATATATTTTTCAGTCTACAAAGAATACATTTTTCAACTGACAAAGAATATATTTTTCAATCTACACAGCATATATTTTTCAATAAATGATGCAGAGTGTATAATTTTCCGAAGCTGTTGTAGGAAACAAACTGTATCCAGGGCAAATGTTAAAATGTTGCCGCATAATAATTTTTAAAAATGTAACATTCGTCTAGGCGATCAAATTGTTTGTCCGGCTTAAACAACGTCAGAATTCTGTTTCCGGAATTATAGCAAAAGATGGTTTTTTTTTAGGTATTTGATTTTTTTTTCATTACATGTTTTTTGTTTGCATTAAACATGTAATTTGCGTCTGGTTAGAAAATTGTGCAGTCTCAATCTAGCGGATACTCGATCGACCTTAATACGTCTCTGAGCTCCATGAATCTTGCATACTTTTCTTCATCTAGCGGCTACAGTAGTAGTTAGTACCACTACTGTAGCCGCTGGATCAAAAGCTAGCTAGATAGTAAATAGCCTTTAATGCGCGCATGCTCCTTATGATCTATGCCAGAGTCCCTGTTGCTAGAGAGGATGCAGAGGTGGCTTTACTCTTCGTTACTTTCTACCAGGCTGATATTCAAGATCGCTCGCTGAGTTCACTTTCGCAATTTGTCGACTAAGATTTATGAGCCGTTGATCCGAGGCCAATAATGATGATAGCTCACATCGCATTTAAAGCCAACATTTCGCAAAGAACTCCTCTTTTTTGCTTTCCGTGAAGCAATTAGGGTATAAAAATCTCCGCCGAAGTAGACATACTTTGTAGATATATTGAAACGTTTAATTAATTCGAGCTATTCTAAGAGACCGCCCCTCGGATGTTATCGTAGGTCTCGAATCGAGGCCTTCGAGTATGCAACGAATTCCGAAATTCTGATGTTAAATTGTCGTCGTGTGAGTAAGCAAAATAAAAATAAAGTGCCGACCACTGTAGATTCGTGCACTGGACGCGACTTTGGGCAGGAATATTCAGTGCATTTAATGGAAGACAATTGGTTTGGGAAATTTAGAAAAATTAATTAATTACTTTTTTGTCACTCGTGCATGAATCGCGGCACTTTACATGGCAGTCTTGCGAGCCGAAAGTGGCCTATTGCATGCCAGTTGTGAACCTGTAGTGAAATGACAGAGTCGCGCATGCGCAGTTCGCATTCTGTTCACTTTCGTCCCTTGGGAGTTTTCTTTCGACGTTTTCCACCCTGGAGACATAAGCTCAGATGTGGAACGAGGGTCGAATTGGCGATTGCGACTCGGGTGATTACAGCCCTCGCTTCGCTCGGGCCGCAAACTTCACACTCGTCGCAATCGCCAACTTTCGACCCTTGTTACACAATATATTAATGTACAAATTAGTTCAACTTTACCTGGCCTCGGTAGGGATCACTCCAGTCCTCGCGGACGAGTGCTTGACCCTTCATATTAGGCACATTATTGAATTATAAAGCTTTATAAAGTCAATTATAAATTATAAATTCAATTATAAAGTCAAGAATTATAAAGCTGCCCATCGAGAAGCGAGGGGCCAAAAGGAATTTGGAAATAATTTTACCAGAGATTGTAATTTAGGATTTTGCTGGATGGAAAATAAAAGTTGATAAAGAGTTGAGTTCGGAAGGAAGTCAGATACGACGAATTTTACAATGTTTTACAAGTCGATCGTCCACGCAATAGGCGACAAGTGCTTACGCTTGGCGTTACCCTTAAGTTCTAAGGAAAACGCATGATCTCTGACGATCGGCGGAGAAACGATTTTCTTTATTATCAATTATTCATCCAACTTAGAATGAAAGAATTATCCAAATTAAAATAAAATGAAATAAAGGTGTTGAAACACACACCCGCTGAGGGGTAGCGAAGAAATGTTTTTTCGTGAAAAAGGTTACGCCGCGTTAAGCCTTACTACGCCTGCCTACATGCCAGATGTTATTTAGCCTCGGGTGCTTTGCTCAAAAAACGTGCCCGAGGGCCTTTTCATTTGTGAGCTTACTTATCCGTTCGGATCAACCATCGTGTGATCCCGTATGTTAACAGAACCGCGCGAACAAGCTTCTTTATTTTTCCTCTGCGAACGTCCGCAAAAATTATGATTTCGTCTGTGGGTCACAATCAGAAGATCTACTCCTTTACCCTCGCGCTGTGACAAGACGTGCAGACACAGCGCCGGGGCTTGTCACGTAACGAGGTCCCTAACTGAGTTTCGTCGGTGACCGGATGTTCTCTTACACCTTCTAACGTGGAGCATGGTTGCTGCTCGAACGCGGAGACGAATGTAATCGATCGATCTGTAAGTTGCAACTGAGAGCGCGTTGTGAGCTCTTCGTGGTTTTATTAGCCAGGCCTCTCCTGGCTAGCCGTGGTAGGAATTTCCTTTTCTCCCCACAAAATTTGGTAGCGGACCTCTCAACGTGTAGGGGGGGGGGGGGGGATCTTCCTCGGTTCTTCCTCAGATTTTATGGGTTTTTGATTTTTTTGAAAAATTCCAAAAAAATTGTCTAATTCCAGTAAACATCGAGGTATTGAGCTCAAATTTGATACGGGAATGGAGTGGCACTGTACAATGTTTGGTATTAAATTTTGCGAACATTTTTTTATCCGTTTAAATTTTATCGGATTTTGACATTTTCGAATTTCGTGAAGAATTTGTTTTTTTAATGTTTGCCGCGACTTTATGCATCAAATGTTGCCCTAGGAATTAAATAATGTGGAAATTCGTTATCATTGGAGAAAAATACATAAGATATGGCCTCGAAACTACGAATTATGCAAATCTCATATAGCGATTTCGTACAAAAAATGTTGCGGTACATTTTGACCGTTTCAATTTCATGAGACGTCATTTTTCATTTCACATAAAAAGTTGCAACGTAATTTGCACACGGCTCGCTTATTTATTACAAAATTTTGTGCACAACTTTTAGATGATTTTTTCGAAGCTGGGCTGGCACAAAAGTCAAACACGACGTTGACGTTGAAAAAAGTTGAGAATTGAAATTTTCGTATGACTTTCTCACAATGTTCCTTTATTCGCAAAGCTTTTTCTATGAGGAGGCCAAAGATACAGAACATGCTTTCTCATAGAAGAAGCTTTGTGAATAAAGGAACATTGTAAGAAAGCCATATGAAAATATCGGCTTTTTTCGTATCTAATTTAACGTGTATAATAATTAGGTTTACCCAATCGATAAATTAGTCGGACTTTGACTCTAATAAATTTTTGTCAAATAGAAGGTGATATAGGAAAAATAAACAGGATTGTAAGCGCAATATCGTAGGTGTTTTTAACGTCTCCGTACGGTAACGTTGCGGTTTAAATTTAAATAATTGGGGTCACAGCACACCTCAGCGTTGAACACGAAATATTACACTTGCAAGTTTTTATGTACTTCCGTAGATAATAATGTTGAGCTTTCGTGCCCACTGCAATTTTTCTCATTACCTTTGCCAAGCGTAATAACGGGCGGTCGGTGGTTTTTTTTCTTGTTATTTAACATACAAATCGCAAAGCTGCTTCAAGGAGAGGAAACTTATCGTGCCGCGTGCGGCGAAACATTATACGATCCTCTTTTACGATTTTGCCGTATTAAATTCATACACCATATCGTTAACTGGGTAGCAATTATTGAAGAATGGATCAGGGTGCATATAAGAAATAATAGTCATGTAAAAAATTATTAGAGCGAGAAGCAGTCAACATTTTTCTAAAATGGAATCGATAAAAAAAAATTATAATTTTAAAGCCAGTTGGAAATAAATTCCCCTGCCGGCTAACTTGTTAACGTTTGTTGTCTCACTTTTGCCTCATTTATTCACGTATTTTTTTTTTTGTCAGATTTGTATATTCAAAGCGTACATCGGAATAAGTGAAATCTCGGATAATACGGAAAACGTAAAATATAAACACGATCGCAGTCTGCTCCGCGCGTAACCATAGCAGTTTCGCCTGCTTTGAATTTTCTCGTATTGTAAAAGCATAATACCTGACAAATGATGACTGCTCGAATGCTAAACCTCGGACGAATGAGGTTTTACTGTATTCACGATGGTACAATCAGACGTTTTCAAGCACGGATAATGGCAGGAATGCAGAAGCAATTGTTACAACCGTTAATTGGACAACAAGCAACGCAATGAAGAAGGTGGGCATAAACTTTGGTAGTGAAATATCTCGAGGGAAGTGGTCAAGGGGGTTTAGTAAATTTTCAACAATACACCAGTGTACAATTATTAAAGGGCTTCTGAGGGACAATTTACGATAGTATTTCGCTTTCGAACTTTAGCCGAAGTTATCAGTGCCCGACCGACCTACTGGCTCGGCATTGCACGGTTTTCACCAGCCATAGTTGGATGGACATCGGAGTTGTTGAAAACATTAACGTCAGTCACGGATGCTATCGTCAGCTCAATGACCGAATCGAATTCAAAGATTTCAGGTCGCGTTTCGCCGTAACTGGGAAAACAGAACATCGCAGGTTCCACAACAGCTGGCGTACGCAAAACTGCCATATCGGTCCCACTCTGGCCGGCGGTAATAGCCAGAGCGAAGCCGGCGGTCGTCCAATTACTGGATAACTCTACACCGATAAAAAGGTTTGGTAATGTCAAGTAAGCTGCGATTACGGGTGGCGAAGGAAATGTTTTGTCGATTGAACAAAATTTTTTTTACAATCAATAACAGAACAGTCAATTCAACTAAATATTCGGTCACACGACTAAGGTAAACGAACCAATGATCGAACGGGTCCCTGTGGCCGGACAAGGCGTACGTGCAAGAGAGATGAAAATACGATTTTTCATGCATGTCCAGGGATTGGGACTGCTCCTTTAAGTGTCCGGCCATTGGT
This sequence comes from Ichneumoninae sp. B BG-2022a, assembly GCA_030522725.1. NCBI lineage: Eukaryota > Metazoa > Arthropoda > Insecta > Hymenoptera > Ichneumonidae > Ichneumoninae sp. B BG-2022a. The sequence goes on from JAPYZD010008132.1 coordinate 10,969, forward strand.
ACGTTTACCTTAAATATTTGTTCAATCAACTAAATATTTCTTTCAATCGATCCATATATTTCCTTCGCCACCCGCAACCGCAGCTTAGTTGATATTACCAAACTTTTTTATCGGTGTACTGCACAACTGCTTGTCGGAGAACATCAACAAAAAATTCTTTGTGACGTTACTACCGGAAAAGAAATCAAGATTTTCAAACAGGAAGTGACGTTTACCTGTATAACGTCACTTCCGGTCAAAAAATGAGATTTTTAAACCGGAAGTGACGTTTTCTCTTATGACGTGCAATAAATAAATAATTACCTCGCGAAACGTCCAGGGGTGACAATAATTATTGCCGTATGTACGTATAATTATTGCGATAGCAGGTTGCAACGGTAATTATTGCAGCGTTGTTTGCCAACACGGTAGTGCGTTTCGTACGATTAGTGTTTCAATTTCCGCGTGTCGAAAGCGCGAAAATGTATTGAGCATCGGAGTGTTAACGAATGCAACGTTTTAATCAGCCGTGAAGTGTAAGTACTTTGCTCGATTTTTTTCACGAGCGGGTGCGTGACTGACTGACCGATAATAATAGTGACCGAGTAAAGTGACTACGACTAGTCAGTGCCAGAGCCAGACTCGGCAACGTCGAAAAAGTCCGGAAACTATTATCCTTTCGTAAACCATTCACCGACATATTCTGTCTTTTTGCAATGAATGCCATTTTGCACAGGCACCTGTAGAGCCACGTTGCAGGATGTGTACAGCCACAACGATTCGATTCGCACGATCCGAACAAGAGAGAATATAAAAAAAGCATTTGGCCCACTTGCATGCTGTAGGCAATCGTGGCGAAATATAAATCGCTATACCAAATTGATAGAAAGCGTGTCGCCGCTGGGCGTCACCGAACGAAAATTGAACTAATTTTTTTATTTCTGTTTTTTTTTTTTTTTTGCAATTAATGAATCTTGCCTACGACAGGTTTGACAGGAAACAAAGATAACCTTTCGGTATTCAAAATTGAAAGAATTGTATTTTTTTTACATTTCGACTGAGAAATCTATCGATCAGATGAAAAAATTTCAACGGTAAAGACATTTCAGCTCATTTTCATAAAGAACAAGGATTTTCCTCCCTTCACGGAACTTCTGGTTTAACAAGATAGTAAAATCGTTGTGCTGGTTTTAAGCTGAGGGTTATCATTACAAGAGCTCGAATATCGGAGTCGTTTACATTCCTCATTTCATCATTTGCGTCTTACGTGTTCGCACGTGTCTCTGATCATTTTTTAAAATTTTACAGCGTTTTTTTTTGTTTTATTCTTCGAAAGTTATCCCTTCTACTTTTCGTCTATTTCGTTTTACATTTTTATTAATTCCTTTTTTACAGCTATCTGGAACATTTATTCCGACGCTGCCAGACTCTCGTCGCAGGATGAGTTAACAGCAAAGCCAAGTTTCATCTACGAATTTAGCTTCAAGCTCGTATTTTACCTCCCAAACGCGACGTACGACCGCTCGTGAAACGAGCAAAAAGTATCAAAGCTCCGCCCCAAAGAGCGGTATAAAACCCGTGATAAAGTAATTGGTACGTGGAAGCGTTTACATTGTTCTTCTTACTGTTGCCGGTATGATTGGATTAGCGTGTTAATCACATGAGTGGCACTTATGCTTATTCAACTTCTTTTCATTCGATCGTGACATTTTTGGACGTGAAACTTTTTCCGATGTCCGGTAAACGAGTTATAAGAACGACATTGATTCAGCTGACAGTAGATATGCCTAGGTGCGACTTCAGAGCGGGGCTGACGTTGGACCAACTATGACCGCCAGAGTTAGGAGGGCGACTCGATTCTGGTCACCAATATACGCCCGACGACCAATTAACGTCCAAATGATAACATCGGCTCAACGTTATCAAACGACATTGCCCCAATATTGGCTGCCGGTTTCCAACCAATTCTGAATAAAAACTATTAATAAGCAAGAAAAAAAAAATTTTTTTCCGATTGGCGCGACTTTTGAATGCTTCTTTATCATTCCACAATCGCTTATTTATAGTTTTTTTATCTTACGCATTAGAATCATCAGTATAATTTTTTAATCGGTAATGGGTTTCCCATTACCGACAACGTTGAATAAGAAATATTAATAAGCAAGAAAAAAATGTTTTTACCAATCGGCGCGACTTTTGAATGCTTCTTTATCATTCTACAATCGCTTTTTATAGTTTTTTTTAATCTTTACAATAGAATCATCAGAATAAATTTTCTCGTCGATAATGCGGGTCGCGAACCCGTGACCCCGGCCGAGTAGTTGACGCTCTTATGCACTCGGTTATGCTCACCTTGAAGATTTTGTTCTGAATCGATATAAAATATATATAAAAGCTGCATGTCTCTACTGCACGATTATTTAATACTAACTTACTAATTGCTTTAAATTATCCAAGTTTTATTATTTAATTTTGTTATCCACACTTTACTTAACAACGTTGATGAAACATAGGCTGTTTGCACTACAGTACTGTAGTGCAAACTATAATAAAGGAATCCGTAATAATAAAGAAGGATTCGGCAGTCGCAAAAATAAAAAATAAAAAAATTCAATGTTTATAAATATTTTGTATTGAACATTGGCTGAACATCGCTAGCGGTTAGTGGACCAAAGTTGTTCGACGTCGTGAGTGAACGTCCACTTGATATCACCGAACCCGCATCATTGCGGCGATACTCCAGCACCGGCTGAAGTCTGGTAAGTAGCGTTTTGCGAACTATTGAGCCCAAGGTTGGAGTGATTATAAATCGACGGTTTAGCCAATACTGGGCATTAGTCGAGATCCGATCATCGGCTGCTAACCTGTTGCCGACTAATAGCCAATAATTGCCATGAATTTGGCACCGTTGGCACAATTTTCAATGACATACGAAGCGGGACGATTTTGAAGAGTGCAACCGGCAATATTTAATTCTATGATTCCGCCTCGTTCGATTTCACTATAAACGTTATTTATCATTTGCCTAGCACTTTCCCCGAGTGTTGCCCAAGAGGTTTTTGGTGCTCGCGCGAAACCGCATCCATTAGCACGTACTGATTCGATGAGCAGCAGTTAAACAAACTCTCGTCTGACTGCGCTTTTCCCCTATATTTGTAGTTTCTGCTTTATTTATTTCCCCACTTTCTCCGTTAGCTTTGTCAATATACTCTGTATCGTTATGTTAATTTCATTTTCGCTTTTCTAGTTTATTTTATCTGTGCGAAGGCAATTTTTGTTTTACCGTCGGTGACGCGATCGTTTGCTGCCGTGGCATCTTCGCTTGTACCCCGTGACGATTTCACTTTCGACCAGCTTTTTATTGCATAGTGATTCGCGTAGTAAACTGTTAAAAAGTGTACTTAGTTCCGTCACCGTTCAACGTTTACGAGAAATGTGTCGCTCTAGTTTCAACGCCGGGAATCGAACAACCTAGAATCACCGATAAGGAGTCGTAAGAAACGGAAGAATCTGGAAACTAACATCGCATCAAGGCCATGTGAAACGACTCAGTCGGTAACCAAAATCTGTAATGCGATTCAGAGACCATACACAGAAAAAAACATCATTGAATCAAGTAAAATTTGCTTGCGGGCTGCCAATGAAGTAAAAACGTTGTTTCAATTCTACTCTGAATTCGTACAATTTCATACCGGATTGAAAAACAAACATTTTTTTCTTCGGCAGCCCGCAAGCAATTTTTTTTCAGTGTAGACTTTTTGGGAAAAAGAAAAGCATTAGCGAAAAGGTGATGCTTCCGCTTTATCCGAAACGTTAACCAGTTTTAAATGGCATTGATTCGAAAAATGCATCTGTCTCTCTCGCACTCACATGTCACGTGGTAAATCCTTCACATGGCCTTAAACTTATCGCGATCGTACGCCTTTTAGGCTAGCACAACCGGATACGATGAATATGGTGTTAAGCATAATTAAAATTAATCAAAACAATTAAAAAAAAGATTACTTGATAGAATTAATGAAAACAATTTAAAAAAGATTACTTGATAAAATGAATGAAAACACTGTTGCATCCACACGTCGCAGCGGATCTTCTCACGATGCCGTTACATTCATTTTAAGCTTTTCGTTTTTTTTTTAACGTTCGTTGAAGTAACCGGGCGTAAATATTAAAATAATTGAATTATAAAATTTAATCGCATCGAACGAATCGCTTCTACCGGTAAGAGGTCAATGACCTGATAATTTTTTGTTGCCGAGCTCCGTCTACGAAAGTGAAAATACGCGGAAGTAATAAATACCTCGAGTCTCATTTATCATATCGATACGGAGTCTCGTCCCTCATGCCGGTACAACACGCAGGTCGATTTTTATTTTTTTAAACATCTATCCGAAGTGCATTAGACTCGACGCGCGCAATCACGTACCAATGAGGTATTACGATGGGAGGACCGGCACGGCGTTTCCCGCGCTGTTCTCCACTTTCTCGCTCGGTGTTATTCGGTTACATAAAATCGATATGCACGCGGGGTTTTTATTGAATAGCAACAGGAAGAAATCGGCGCGCAACCGAGAGTATTGCGTAAGATGGACCAGAAGTTAACCGATCCGCTCTCGGTTTCATCTCGTAACACAGAGCTCCGGGCGATGATTGCTGCTCGTAATGATAGCTTTACCGAGAGGTCTCACTACCACCGAGTGCGCGTACGCTATGTGTAACTATGTAACTATGCTCTATGTACCGGTTACTACAACTGCTGTTATTACCCCTTCAACCGGTTTGAGGGAACAGGAAGCTGAGACTTTCTTCGATGAATCACGTCGAGAGTGCTGCTCGGCGTCGCGTATCTGTCCACTTAAACGCGAAGGAATAGGGGAGACCGGGTCGAAACGAACCCGTGTCCTTTCGGATGAATCTTTTTTTATACACCATGGAAAAAATTTGTGAAAATTCTCCGTTTTGCCCCGCTCTCCACTCAACTCATTTCACATGCCTGTTCTTCTTTTTATGACAATAATACCCGGTCGAATGCATTCGAAAAAGTGGCCAACGAATTTCGAAAATTATATAATAAACATCCCAAAATAACAACAATAATAATTATTAGACCTATACGATTTTTTTTATAGAGTTCTATACATTTTGCCGAATGCACAATGTAACTCGTGGGCGAGGTTATTGGTTTTTCATAACTTCAATTACAGTTCCGATTTAATTATCGGTTGTGAATTTTTGTTTGTTCGCCGAAAAGCGCTTGCAGCGTCGAGAAAAGTAACGATTCCATTACGGTTAATTGCTTTTCGATCACCGAACCAAACGACAATATATGTTTATTGAAACAATTGCCGCGAGTGTATTCAATTCGAGATGCCGGGTAAACGATAGCTCGATGCTGTGGCGCGATGACTGACGGTCACGTAGGAAAACACGCACGCACGGTCTGCACAGCGATGTCATGACGCTCTTATTTTTAAATAACTGCCAAAAATTGGGCAAGGTGAACTCGTGGGACAAAATTGACCATATGACCATCGAGGCGCAAAAATGACGTTTAAAAAAAAAATCTTATTTCAAAACGTGTCCATTTGCCCAAATCGCCCCCTATTCTACTCGCAATTAAAATAGTTGGGTAGTGGTCGATAACGAAAATGGTTCGATATCGAATACGATCGAAAACGATCGTAGCCGCAGCACACATCACAAACATCTACTCTCAATATTCGTAACGCAAACAAAATTCGAAAAAAAAAACCGGGCTTGAGGCACGAAAAGCGTATAAAAATATAACGAAGAAAAAAAAATACTGATCGTAATTTTTGGTATCGAAAGTACTCACTGTTCGTTATATGCGGGAACTCGCGCCACGAAGAGAAACCACGCCTCAGAATTTTCGTCTCTCGTGGTTATTCGGCAGGTTGAACAACCGATAAATCGTCGAGACACGCGAGTTATCCACACGGCGTTAGCTTCAGGTAGTTTCGATCGCAAAATTTTCGCGGCGTCGTCGAAGCCACCGTCCTCTTGCTTATAAAGACTTTGGGTTTCTTGGGGGTTGGGAGAAGGAGAATCGTGCCCACCTTCCCCCTCCGACAGGGATAAAGACTAAGACGGAGAGGCGCGCTTGGTCTCGAGGAAGGGAAGAACTTCGGAATCCAACGGCACATAGTTTGCCGCCACCACCGTTGCCTATCGTCGTTGCTCGTAAACTTTCTTTCGACTACGCTTTCTCTTCTTTCTTTATCCTTTCTTCGAACTCCAGACCCAATTCCCTTCCACCGATCCACCCCTGCCCCCCCCCCCCCCCCCCCCCCCCCCCCCCCCCCCCCCCCCCCCCCCCCCCCCCCCTCCACGACCACTCGTCTTCAACCTTCGAAAAGTTTTGGCCTCGTCACACGGTCGACATACGTTGACATTGTGTTTTCCCAGTATTCATGATTCTTCGCTGGCACTTTAATCCCAACCATCCGGAACAAGACAATTTTTTTCAAACCACGGTTACCATGCATTTTTAGTAAATACAGGCTGACCCGGACTACATATAGACATGGGTAGGTAAGTTACAAAAAAAAGAACCGAATATTACGGCGATTTGTCACGGTTGACGTGTTGCGTGTAGAATGCAGCTCTCGCGGATGTTTTACTTCTTATCTTACATAACTCAAACTTCCGCTGATACCGCGTTTGTACAAGCACGCGCTAATCGAATGGCAATTGCGCGTGACGTTCTCTCCGCGAGTGTGCACTCTCTATTTCACTGCTTTGAATGGGGATCTCTCGTCTTGCAATCTGTAGTGCGCTTAATTTTCTTATTGCAATTACCGAGTTGCCATCGGTGGTGATACACGCGTTTACAGCCTTTCACACATGGCTTTTCTGTCGTTCTTCATACGACCGACAGGAGTCTTCGTCGGGTAATCCATTCAAGACTGGCGATGTTAAAACGGTTTATTTTTTATCTACTGCAAAGCCGTGGAGTGAAAACCCGTTACGGATTATCTTCGGCGATACTCGAACGTCTATTAATAGAATTCCTGGCAGCATAATGAGGATCGACGATACTTTGATAATAGAAAACGAGTTTTCTCGCAGGAAGTTCCTGAACTTTGCACAGTTCCGGCACGTGTGTTTATACAGTAAAAAAATCCCAAGTGCAGTTTTAGAGCCGGGCTGACGTTGGACCGACTACAACCGGCTGAGCTAGAAAGTCGACCCGACTCATCCCGATGTTAACTGGTCGCCAATGTAGACCCGACGGTTAACATCGGGATGATAACATCGGCCCAACGTCGTCAAACGACTTTGCCCCCATGTTGGCTAACGATGTCCAGCCAACGGTGAATAAAAAATATTGATAAGCAATTAAAAGAAAAAGCGTGCAAAGTGATTTGCACAATTACTTTCTCATGTTTTACATTTTTGCACATAACTTCCGCTATGATAAGTTCCGTTGTTCCATTTTGACTTCCTCATAGAAGAGGCTGTAAATAGAAAAACATTTTCACAAAAAATAAAAAATAAAACATTATGAGAAAGCGATGTAAAAATTTCACTTTCCAACTTTTACGACGAAGCGATATGAAAATTTCAACTTTTATTCTACTTTTTTTAAGGCAATTTTCAAATTATGATTCAGCGCTGATTACGACATTGTTACTCATGTTACTCTTTGCGTGATATTTGGTTCAGAAATTCGTGTCGGGCGTATAAAAAAAAAAAATTCAAAAATATCTCTAATTTTCAAAATGCCATAAACTTTAAACTTTGATCAATGTTTGCCATATTTAATATGAAACATAGTACAGTGTCAGTTCATACCCATGCCAAATTTAATCTCGATACCACCATGTTTACTCAAATTAGACAATTTTTAGCAATAAAAAAAAATCAAAATTCCATAAAGTTTGATCCCCGGTAGATTTCGGTGAAATTCAATACCAAAGGTCTTTGTTCATAGTATTGTATTTATATGCATTTTAGGACGATAGCTCAACATTTACGAAAGTTAGAGCTACCACAGATAGAACTGTAATAAAGATATCCGGAATAATAAAAAATTATTCAGTAGCCGTGCAAATAAAATAAAATATTTTGTATTGAACATTGGCTGAACATCGCTAGCCGTTACTGGATAAAAGTTATTCGACTGTCGTGGGCGAACGTCCGCTTGATATCGCTGAACACCCACCATTACAACGGTACGCCAGTGCCGGCTCAACTCTGGTAAGCAGCCTTTTGCGAACTATTGATAATCACTCCAACGTTGGAGTGATTATCAATCGACACTTTAGTCATTTCGAGATCCAATCATCGACTGCCAATTTGCTGCCGACTAACCAGCCAATCGTCGGCCATAATCCGAACGCTGGCGAACCACACCTCGGATGGTTCCTTCATCCACCGTAGGATGGTAAACATTGTGCAAAGTCGCGGCAACAGGTTGACTCGCAAAGTTTTGCACATAATTGTGTAAGAACACAGGAAACTTATCGCTAACGGGTCGTCGAGGTCAGTTGCGGGATGAAATGCTTCGGCGAGAAAATATAAAATTTCTCTAAAAAAAAAAAAAAAGTCATCAAGAATTATAAATGGAAATATAATGCTTTATTAAAAATTAATTTCTACTGGAAACCGACGAGGGTACGTTCTCTCAAAATAGAAGACCGCATTGCCGATATATTAGATTGACCGACATGAATTGGAATAGGGGAGACCGGGGACGAAAGAAACAAAAATCCTTTTTAATTTTTTTACCAACAATCCCGAGAGTTTAATGCTTCGGCATCCAATGGTGTACAATTAACCTAGTCTTAGGTATTTAGTTAAAAAATTTCAAGCAGAAATATGCACGGAATTACGATCACCGCCCCTTTAAACACAGACGAAATTGGGTAAGAATTTGGGCCGCGGTAGGGTCAATTGTAACGGGTGGTGGGGTCATTCGTAACATCCTCCTGCATTAATGAAATCCTTCGCCGACCGCTATTAAGAAATAGAACGGGGATGCATTATCACAGAAAAATTTCAATTTAAAGTAACATTTTTTAAA